>PVHY01017051.1:0-32312 GCA_004024945.1 Uropsilus gracilis
TATTACTATTCCAGACTTCAAACTGTACTACAAAGCCATAATACTTAAAACAGCATGGTACTGGTACAAAAACAGACAAACAGACCAATGGATCAGAATTGAATATCCAGAAATAAAACCACACATATACAGTCAATTAATCTTTGACAAAGGGGCAAAAAACATACCCTGGAACAAGGATAGCCTCTTCAGTAAATGGAGCTGGGAAAACTGGATCAAAATTTGTAAAAAAAAAATGGACCAGGATAACAGCCTACACCCTGTACAAAAATTAACTCAAAATGGATAAAGGACCTGGAAGTGAGACCTGCAACCATAAAATACATAGAAGAAAACCTGGGCAAAACCCTTCATGAATTTCCCCTCAGAAATCCATTTGGGGAAACAACTATGGCTGGCAAAAAAATGAAGGAAAACATAAACTGCTGGGGCTATATAAAACTTAAAAGTTTCTGTTCAGCAAAAGAGACAATAAACAAAACAAAAAAAACCCCAACCAACTGGGAGAAAATTTTTGCCCTCCAGACAAGTGACAAGGGTCTGATAACAAAGATCCACAAAGAGCTCCTACAGCTCAACAAAAACAAAGCAAAAAACCCACTCAAAAAATGGAGAGAAGAACTAAAAAGACACTTCACCAAAGAGGAGATACAGATGGCTAATAGACATATGAAAAAATGCTCCACCTCACTAATAATTAGGGAAATGCAAATTAAAACCACACTGAGATACCATCTTACACCAGTAAGAATGGCCCACATAAATATAACAGACAACATCAAATGTTGGCGCGGATGTGGAGAAAAAGGAACTCTCTTACACTGCTGGTGGGAGTGCAAACTGGTCCAGCCACTATGGAAGACAGTGTGGAGGACCCTCAAACAATTGAAAGTGGACTTACCATTCGACCCAGCAATCCCACTACTTGGAATCTACCCAGAGGACATGAAGACATTAATTCAAAAGGACACATGTACGCGCATGTTCATTGCAGCCCTGTTCACAGTTGCAAAGAACTGGAAACAAACCAAATGCCCCCAAACAGATGATTGGCTAAAAAAAATGTGGTACATATACACGATGGAATACTACAGATCCATCAAGGAGGACAAACATATGTCATTTGCAGCAACCTGGATGGAACTAGAGGGACTCATATTGGCAGAAATAAGTCAAAAAGAAAAAGAGAAGTACAGGGTGGTCTCACTTATATGATGGATATAGGGAAAAACAAACAAACAAATAAGAAAAAATGAAAACAACCAATGGGAGTGAACCATGGAGCGAGAGAGGAGGAGGGGGAAGATGGCGGGGGAGGTGAACAACAGGCCAAACAACCAACAACTGAACATCAACTTAACCAAACAACAATTTGCAGAAAAATGGGAGGAGTGACTGAAGGGGGGATACAGAGGGGGGATATGGAGGGAGGAGGAGAGATCAATTAATGCACAATTGTGACAAATCAATAAAAATTAAAAATTAAAAAAAAAGCTGAACTTGAGGAGGAAACCCCCACTTAGCACCTACTTTTAAGTTTTTAGGGAGCTAGTGAGGACTGCTCCAAAATGTGTAAAGACATTGGTGGCTGGGATTAGGCTGATGGTGGCCTGCTAATAAGGGCAAGGACAAGGGAAAGAAAATGATCTAAGCAGAAAGGCAAAAATTTCCCCTCAGAACTTCAAACTTCCTCTAGTGTCCCCTCTTGGCAGAAATTAACAGGAATCCTGCTGCTAAATAAGAATTGGTTGGCAACACTAAACTCCAGTCAGAAATCAAATTATACCTTCAATGATAAGGATTTGATATCAAAGATTCACAATGAACTCATGCAACTAAAAAAAAAAAAAACAAAATCAAAAACAAAAACACCCAATCAAAAAATGGGCAGTAGAGTTTATAAAACACTTTTCTAAAGAAGAAATGCAAATGGCCAACAAGCATATGAAAAAATGCTCAACTTCATTTATAATCAGGGAAATGTAAATCAAAGTCATAATGAGATACCACCTTACATCAGTAAGAATGGTCCATATCAAAAAATGGACAAGTGTTGGTCTGGAAGTAGAAAGAAAGGAACACTCTTACACTGCTGGTGGTTATGCAAACTGGTTCAGCCACTATGGAAAGATGTGTGGAGGACCCTTAAATTACTGAAAATAGAACTAGCACTCCACTGGTTGCAGCAATCCCACTTCTGGGAATCTACCGAAAGGTTACAAAAACACTAATCCAAAAGGGCACCTGTACTCAGTTCAGATGTTTATTGCAGGACTATTTACAATAGCCAGGATATGGAAACAATCCAAATGCCCCAAAGCAGATGAATGGATCAGAAAATTGTGGTATGTTTTACACAATAGAACATTATTCAGCAATCAAAAAGACAAACTGGTATAATTTGTAGCAACATGAATAGAACTAGAGGAAATTATGCTAGTGAAAATAAGCCAGAAAGAAAAAGAGAAACACCAGATGGTCTCACTTATATGTGGGACATAGGAAAAACAAACAAAAGGACAAGAATATGTTAAAACTAACAAACTGACAGCAGAACTAAAGCATGAAGCAAGGGAAGAGGAGGGAGGGTGAAATCAGAGGAGGAATGAGCACAAAAGATTAGATGATGGCTCATAGGTGATATGGTGGCAGGAGAACATCAGGCTATACAACAATGTAAATATAAATAAATATATATATATATAATCAGTAGCTAAATAAATAAAATAAAAAACCATGAAAATTAGAAATCAGATTATAGAACAATGCAGAATTGAAAGAAATAGCTTAATAAACAGTGCAGCATTTCATAAAAATATTATGAGATTAAATGAGTTAATATTTGTGAATCCCTAGAACAGTACCAGACATATATGTGCTAAGTGCAGATTGATGTGCTTTAAAAAAAATGAATGAATAAACAAACAAATAAATAAATAAATCTACTATAACACCATGTGGAATTACATTAGAATCTCAGTGTTATTCATGAAGATGATGGGACATAAGTGGTCATATAAAAGGCCTAAGGTCATACTCATTGCTTATAAAATTAGGACTGTCTGAGTCCACAGGGGTCATTTTAATCTCTAAAAATCTCTTTGAGATTCGGAGAAGAAAAGTAAAATCACTTCACAGAGAAACAGCCTACAAAAATATAATAGGAGAGATAACAAATAGCAGTTTGGGGACCATTCATGATAGGGGAGGAGCTACTGGTTGGGATTTGGTACTTAAGTAGAATTGCGGGGGGAGGATAGGAATGCTGGGAGCAGAGAAAACTATTGGGATAATATCCAGAGTGTAGAGTATGTATTTGGAGTAGTAAGCTTCAGAGCAAGTAGTAAAAAGAATTTCGACGCAATAGTCTCCTTTGATGTAAACAAATAATAATGTTGAAGTATCTCCAAGTTATATAGCAGCAATGTGAATTAGAGTTCTTTCAAAGAAAAATGTATCACAGGACCTGTCTTCAAACTAAGCAACAGTAATCGAAACAATACAGTGTTCAAACAAATACAAAACAATAGAAGAGAAAGCACAAAGATACACACATACAAATATGGAGTTAAATCTTTCATCAAAGAATCACAGCTAAACAATGGAAAAGGAAAACGCTTAATAAATGGTGTTGGAAAATATAGATTGCCATATGCAGAAAAAGAAAAAAAAGAAACTAGATTTAAACTTAACTCTATACACAAAAATCAATTCAAAATGAATTAAGATTTTGATATAAAAATTGAGACCATAGATTACCTAAAAGCAAACAGGGAATACTCTACAAGACATCTATTGCAAAAATGTATTTTGGCATGCAATTTTAATTATGAAGAAAACAAAAGTAAAAATAAGCAGGTGGGATTACACCAAACTAAAAGGTGTTTGTATGTCAAGAGACCATCACAAAAACATAAAGGCACACTCTGGAAGAAAATATTTGCACATCATACATCTAACAAAAAAAATAGTCACTTGGAAACAAAAGAAAGCCATAAAATGTTTTATAGAATGTTACATATTTGTGAAACAATGGCATTGTGAAAATAAATGAATTTTATTTCACCTTTGTGTTTTTTTTTTATAATATGGTCATTAAAACCAGTATACAGAAGATTAAAAACTGATTGTAGATAACTAGCTGAACTAATACTAATTTGAAGATAGGTTGATGGCCTTTTAATAATATATCTAATATGCTTTCAATCAACTTCAGTCCTTAGAAGCTTATACACAAATTTGATTTCTATAATTTTATTAAAATTCAGTAACAGAAGTCCATCCTTGATGCTAAACACTGTCTCATATACTAGAGATGCAACGTTTTGTTTATCATTCCATTTCTTAAGAAATTTCTTAAGTTTAAAACTAGACTGTTTCTGAACAACAGATAGATTTGCAAATCTCTATAATCCAAATGGGAAAAAATATATATAATCAATGCACTGGGAATGTGGTAACTCTGACCACAGGCAAAAATGCAGAATTGTAATAATGACATAAGTCAATATTGGGATGTAAAGAGAAAGGGTTCAAGCAGATTATAAAGTTTATTTCTATGTAATGCTGGTCTGAACCACAGAACTGGCTAGCTAAGTCACAAAGAAATATACAGGATTGCACATAGTTGAAAGAAGTTCTGGAAAGTTTTCATGGATTTGAACTTAGCCTCTGTAATCCCAGTTTAGCATTAAAATAGGGAAGTTGCCATGAGACCAGAGATGGAAACCACACATGCCAATAATAATGGCTAGCAGTTTCTGAGCCTCTGCTCCATGCCAAACACTTACATATAAAATAAGTTTATAGTTAGACTTATAGTTTCTAGCCTCTAACAACTATACTCCCTTTCTTCTGTTTAGTAGTAGACCTCTCACTGAACCTTTTCTGTTAGAGACAATTATTCCCCAGGTGTCCCTGCAGTTTGATGTGATCATGTGATTTGATTTTCACCAATAAAATTTAAGTAGAAGTATGTAGGCTACTTCCATGTCACTCCCCTAAAATAGAATTGCTTGCCCTCTACCTCCTCTTCCCCCTCTCTACTGGATGGGATGCTGATGCAAATATAAGTGCTGGAGTGGAGTGCAGGAGAGCAACCTGAAGAAAGAATACTGAACAACTCTTTTTTTTTTTTTTTTGGAAACTAGATCTCGCTATTTTTGTCTGTGAAACTGCAGGCTCACGTTGCCCGAGGTACCACAGTCTCAAGCAATCCCCAGTCTCAGTTTCCTAGGTAGCTGGGATTACACCCAGCTATATATTATTTTTGAACTAGGTCTTGCTACGTGCCCCCAGCAGGACTCAAACCACTATCCCTGGCCCCAGCCACAGCTTCCTAGGCTGCCACTTGCAGGCATGAGCCACCATGCCTAGCCTTGAACAACTCTTAGACCACAACAGACACCTGCTCTTTGCCTGCAGATCGCCTTCTCTTGCTGTAACTGGTGCCTTTAGCACCTTTCTTTTCCTTGACTAAAGTTAACCACACTCAAAAGAAAACCATTGTTTTCTTTTCTTTTGTATTGCTAGAATGATGTATGGGTTAAGAGAATATAATTATAGGTGAGGCTATGGGAGTGGTCTTTTTATGTAAACTGAATGTGCTACAGTGAATAGATTGTATTAAAATGGTATTGGCCTATTTGGGAAGCTTTGTCCTTTCATCCTGGTTTATAATAGAGTTTTAAGTCTTGAGATTACTTGTTAAATGCCCTCCAGGTGAGGGAAAGATCACTGCATTAAAAAAGTTGAACTGTTCAGCAAATGTTCACTTTTTGATAAGTTGCTATGTGTTTGAGGTATCAAAAATGGAAACAAACACATACACAATCTCAACCTTCAAGGTGTTTGCAAAATGGTAGGAAGATGTGCAAATATAAAAACAGTGTGGAGAGAAAAATATCAATAATATTCTTGGTTGCAGGCATCCAAAATTCTGAATCAAAATTTTTTTATTTTTTTGAAAAGTTTTGGAGGTTATTGTTTTACACATATCAATAGAGCAACACACTGAAGACTGGACTGGAAAAGGAAGAGAAAAAAGGAGGCAAAGAGGAGGGAACCCAGATTCCAAGAAGGCATCATGATATCTGCTTTTTGCTTAGATCAGAGTCAGAGCACTCATTTGGAGCACTGCTTTCCTGTGGACTTTGAAGGGGAGGAACACTGGACTAGTCAGTCTGTCTAGCAGCCTGGAGGGTGAGGGGGGTGGTTTACAATAATCATGAAAGTAGCTGCCACTTCCTTCAATCACTTAACTCAGTTGTGCAACAGTAAGCCAGACACTGTGCTAGACTGTGATGGACATGAATTTACAAGCAGAGTCTCTTCTCATGAAACCCATGTACAGAAGAGAGACTGGCAATGAACAACTATAAAAGCAGTCAATTACTGATTATTTTATGTTCTGTGAAGGAAAACTCTTCACCATTTAATCCCCAGTTGAGGCCAGTTTGGACAGAGTGGCAGAAAGTTCTTGGAGTTAACAGCTTAGTGGGGATCTCTGAGAAGGAATATTTCAAGCATAGGCAGATAAGAAGTAGAATCTGGTGGTATAGAAACAGAGTAGCATTGTGACTTGAGTTCAGTGAGGCATTAGAGTGGAGTGCTAGAGCCTGAGAAGCTGGCAGTCATGACAGTTTGGGGTCAAATGTAGGTCCTCAAATATGTTTGGATTTTTTTCCACACAAAAATGTTTGCTTTCAAAGGCATCTCCTAGCAACAGGTGGAGAGTTTAAAATTAAATTAAGGACTAGAAGGACCCCAAGATACTTATCTAGTCCCAACAATCCATGGTAGGGCCCCAACAGCTCACTTAGTCACTGTGAGCCCTTTATCAGCAATATACAACAGAACTTTGCAAGAATGAAATGTTCCAATTTGTTGTCCAATTCCACAACCACTATGTTTAGCAGTTCTATGACTACAAGTGGCTAAGGAACCTCGACTTTCATTTTATTACATATTTCCTCTAATTTGTTTAATTTAATTAGCAGGCTGAGGACTGCTGTTCTGGACAGCACTATGCCATGCTGAAGACTGGATGCCTGAGGTTTTCTACTCTGAATCCAGGAGCCAGGGTCTTCCCCAAATGGTGACAGGACTTGAGGGACATGCAAATCCCTAAATTCCAAGCCGGGCACAAGGGCGCGTGCTTGTAAGCTTCAGCCTGTGAAGCGACTGGGGCTAGGGATGGTGGTTCGAGTTCCATCGGGACAGCATAGAGAGACCTAGTCACAAAAAATAGCTGGGCGTGGTGGTGTGCGCCTGTAATCCCAGCTACCTGAGAAACTGAGGCTGGAGATTGCTTGAGTCTGGCAATGTGAACCTGTAGTTCTATAGGCAAAAAATAACGATACCTAGTCTCCAAAAAAAAAAAAAAATCCCTAATTTCCTAACTACCTCTGTGCATTCAGTTTGTCGAGATGAAGAGGCTTAGGGGGACATTCTAAACTTCATTTTGTGACTGGAGGCAAGGGCACATGACAAACACTTGATTCCAGAACCTCTCTTTCCAGAACTCACCAGGCCGGTGCTCTCACTGCATCCCCTCCCCCCTCCCCAGCAGTGAGTGACCTGCCCAACTGCTCAGACCTTAGACTCAGGTGCAACGCATGAGGGTCAGGGAGAAGGAGACTCTGGCCAGCCACGGGACCGGATTGCAGGTTCTGGGACTGTTCTCCCTGTAGTCAGTCACCTCTCCTTCGCGGGCATGGATGGCAGGAGGAGGCGAGGGTTGTCACCCACACTGGACCTGCTCCCGGAGCTTGTTTTTGCTTCAGCTGCTTGGCTAGGCCTGTGTGGTGGGCGCGTGGACCTCGCAGGTGGCAGCTAAGCAGGACAAGAATTGGGACCCTTCACCTTGGGGACCCCCTGCACTCTCCCTAAGAATGTGGCGTCCGGTCTCTGACTTGTGCCCAACTGTGTGACTGGTCATGACAGACACCCCTGACCTTGGTTTCTTCCTGGAGCCAGTTCTGTGCAAGAATCATGGCTTCTGGGCATGGGTGCTGGGCTGGGCACCGACTGGCCTTCCTGACGCACGGGGCCTGTGGCATCTTGCCGTTCGGTGCCCTCTGGGCCCACCAGAGGCTGCCATGTGAAGCCCAGCCCCGTGCATCCTGTGCCCATGAAGAAGCATGGATACGGCCTGGCCTGGTGGCGCATGCCTGTAAACGGCAGCCTAGGAAGCCACGGCCGGGGCCAAGGATGGCGGTTCGAGTCCTGCTGGGGGTATGTGGCGAGACCTAGTTCCAAAAAAAATATAGCTGGGCGTGGTGGCACGTGCCTGTAATCCCAGCTACCTGGATAGCTGAGGCTGGGGATTGCTTGAGTCTGTGGTACCCCGGGCAACGTGAACTTACGGTTCCACAGGGAAAAAAGTGAGAACTAGTCTCAAAAAAAAAAAAAAAGGAAGCGTGAATACGATGTTACCAGGAACCCACATCAAGGCAAAAGTCCCTGAAGCATTGGGTAGCCCCAACCTGTCTGAGACCCGCTAAGAAGGATGCCCCACCCCCGGGCTTTGGAAGGTTCTTGTCAGGCACAGTTCCAGTGTTTTCCCATTCTTGCCTTGCTAAGGCTTGTATAAACTCGGTTTGGCTTTTCCCCACCCCTCTTCTGAGTGGGAAGAGGGGCTCAGTAAGGCAGATAGCAAACTTTCCTCTGAAAGAACTGGGCTAACTAAGGTCCCCATGGCCAATCAGGCCTGGGATCAGATATTGTCTTATTCCTTCTAATTCTGTTGTTCTTGGGCAGTTCATTTAACCTCTGTTCAAGTTCCTTATTTGTGAGAGACTTTTTTTAGGGCTATTGTGAAATCTAAAGAGAGAATGGAAGTAGAGTTTTTAGCTTAATACCTGGTACTACTGAGAACAAATATCAGTTAAGGTTAGAATTACTCTGAGGACAAGATTAATTTGCGAGTGGGAACAAGAAGTCTGGAATTATACAACACTTAGAACTTGAAGGGGCATCAGAGATCCTGATTAAAGCCTCTCCATTTAGAAATGAGGAAACAAGACAAAAGACACTGGTTCAAGGTCACCAGGTAGTTCTCCCTGAGAACTGGCACCCAGACTTGGATCTTTTTGTGTTTTGATCAAGTTCAGTCTACTGCTAACACTGTTTCTAAGAGCATACACATTTTTTTTTCTGGTTATAAAAAGGGTTGGTGTTATTGGTTGAAAGGATTGAGTGAAGAAACCAGGAATGGTATTAAAAACCGAAAGAAAGATACCTAAACTTGTGACCTATCTCCCTACACCACCTGTAACATGGGTATCTTGTTTAATTTCTCTGATATTTGACTTTTTTTTTTACCTAAAATAGGTATTATGACAGAACCACTGTTCCCACCTCATTGAATTATTGTGGTAATCAAATAAATTTGAATTTGAAATCATACTTAAACTATACAAAGCATGATAAATAATTGCCACAAAAATTGTAATTAATTCTTTGACACACAGTTGTGAAAGTCAAGTGAGGAAATACATGTGATAAGGTATTTTTGAGAATTAGGAACAATTATATAGATGGCTAACTACTGTTATTGTTTCCTGTATAATTAATAGATGCTAAGCTGAACAAATTTTCTTTTATAACCCATAGAAGAGACTCTGTATCCTTGGTATATTACTACCTTGAACTACTTAAGGTGTTTCATAATTCAAATTAGTTTGGTAGCAAGTTTTAGAAAACTCAGCTGCAATGACTTGAGCAAATAAAATATTTCTTCAAATGAAAATATCTAGAGGAGGGATTACAGGCAAGACTTGACCCAGCAGTCCAGATGACATCTGTGTGAATGCAGGTACTCCCCAGCTCTCTTCTTTGCTTCTGTAATGTCAACTTTATTCTTATAAAAATGGGTTTAAAGGTTGGGCATCCATGCCAGCTGGTACAGAATAAAAGGGATGTGGCTCCCACAGAAAAGTTATGAACTGCCAACAGGGGATAGAGGGATGGATGCTATAAAGCAAAACAATAAATTCCCACTACAAACTCTCATCATTTTGACAATAATTGCCTTAGAATTACTAACATGGTACCAACCTGTGCCTGATACTTTGTGAATAATTAAAATAAAGGATAGTTCAAATATTTGTGCTTTCTTTTTTTAACAGTCCTGGGCTTACAAATCTCTACAGACGGTCTGGTATCTGTCCTTTGTCCCTGTCCTCCTAAATATATACATAGGTTGTTGTCCATAAATCTGGGATACCTGAGCATTTTATGATGTGAAGGTTGTTTGTATCACCTTGATCTCAGTTGATGCAGGTCATCAATTCCATTATGACATCTTTTCTCTCCTCAACTTTACTAACCTTAATGTCACTTCTTTACCACACTTGCCACCTGCTCTCATTGCCTGTGGAAAGGCCTACTACTCTGAAATGGTCAGTTCAGAGGAATACACTTACTTGACTGTAACCTTCACACTTTAGGTCATTTCACTGAAGAAATGTGTGTCATTTTCCCTTTGACCTGCTCACAAGTTTACATTGATTTTGTCTTCACCTATTCTTTGGAGGTTTTTGGTCTCTTGAGCCAACTAGGCAGGGAAGGAATGGAAGAATGCTTATTCAGATCATTGTGATCCTGGACTAGCAGACTTCATGCAATGAGGCTCAGAACCTGTAAGGTGCTACAAGTGACCTCCTACTGCAGACTCTCTCTGCTTGGGCTAGTGACCGTTAAGGTTTGATAGCCAGCACTGCAGCACTGGCTGCACATCTGAGGATGAATTCATGGTGATTTATTAGACTCTCAAACAGCTTGGAGTTACCTTTAAAGTCTATGTTTTTGTTTGGTCCCAGTTTACAAGTTGATTTTTCTTCTTTTGGGTGGGGGAAGGTTGGGTTTTGTGGAGAATTAGAAGTTTATTGGTAATGCTCTTTTCTGCCTCTTTTTCTGCTTTAGGTATGATGTTGAATTGGGACTCTTTGATGAACAGAGAAGCAGTGGATTATTTTTTTTTAAAGTTACATAAGCAGAAATTTACTCTAGATTTAGCCACTCATCAGTGACTCAGCAAATTAAAGCTTCAATGCTCTTTAGTTATTTTAAGGACAAATAACCAGAACAGGTTGAAATTAAAATGTCAAATATTGTCCATGCTTTATGGGATTGGCAATATTTAATGTTAAGTCTTTGTCCTTGGAACAATTCAAGGAATTAAATATTAAATAATCTGTAAGAATGTTTAACCCAAATACAGAGGCTTAAACAAGGTGGAAGTATATGTTTTCCTTATGAAACAGTCTTGGTAGAAAAATCACAAGTTATTCAGTGGCTTGACTTTTTTACTCTGCCTTCCTCAGTATGTATTGTACAATTCATGGTTAAAGGTGGTTGCTTTTGCCTCTGCCATAGACTCCACAGAGAAGCAAATGGAAAGTGAATGCCTTTTAAAGGTGCAATTTGTACTTCACTCATATCTGATGGGACAGAACTTGTCATATGCCACTCTCAACTGCAAGAGAATAGGGAAATGTAATCTTTAGCTGGTACCCATATACACAACTAAAAGTTCTACACAGTTAAGGAAAAAGAGAGTGGCTATTGGGGAAAATGCCACAAAATTCTCATCTGAAAGATTTATTTTACTAAAGCAGCATATTATAGGTTACATATACATATATTTCTGTATCAACATCTATATATATGATATTATACTAATGAATAGAAAAATCATCTGTTCCTTTGACTCAAATTTATATACACAACCTTTTGGTAATCATTATTTTGTTCTTTTAATCTAAAGTTGTTGTTTTTTTTATTTTGCCTGTTCTTTTGTTTTATGAAAACTTTTTTTTTCACTCTTAGTTTTACCACATCCTTTAGAATTCATCAGTTGTCTACATTTGAACTACCATCCTCCTTGTCCTCTCCTTCATCATCTTATGTCTAGATTATGTTAGAACCTCTTATTTCATCACCCAATTTCCAGTCTTATTTTTTCAGTCCATTCTCTGTGTCTATTAACTATACATAGTGAGGTTAACACCTTGGACACATTATTGCAATGCTCTTCTCTTCATCCCCATGTCCAATTCACCAGAAAATCCTGTTGCTTAGCTTCAGGCTATATCTGGAATCCAAGGCCTGCTCACCACAGGTCCCAACCTGCTCCAAGCCATTCTGACGGATGGCAACAACCTGTCTATCTCCTATGTTCCTTATTTATTCTCCACACAACAGTCACAGTGATTATTTTAAAACTGAGGTTGATCAAATCACTATTCTGCTCAAGACCCTATGAAATCAATCTTTATAATGCCTTGCATGCCTTGACCCTCTGTGGCCTCAGTCCACTCACTGAAAAAGCCTCCCTGGCCTCCTCACTCTTTCTCAGATACTCTAAAGATCTCCCTGCTGTCTTTATAGTGGTCATTCCTTCAACCTAAAACACATTTTTCTAGATAGCCACATGGTTAACTTTTCAACCTTCTCCAGTGTTTCCCACTGTCTCAAAGATTCCTACTCTGACTAACCAATAAGAACTTGTAAACGGTACCTTCTTGATGCCCCTTCACATGAAGTGCATGGTCCCATATTTTTTGACTTCCTAACATACTATTTGTTTTATTTCTTGTGTCTCTGTTTATTATTTATATTTACCACTATAATGGGAGCTCCATTTAGGTAGAAATTCTTGTCTATTTGTACACTGATGTATCAAAGCACTGAGAAGAGTGACTGACCATGGTTGATGCTTAGTGAAGAATGTGTGAATCAAGGCCGGGCACGGTGGCTTGTGCCTGTAATCTTCAGCCTATGAAGTGGCCAGGGTTAGGGATCGCGGTTGGAGTCCCACCTGGGACTCATAGTGAGACCTAGTTCCAAAAAAATAGCTGGGTGTGGTGGCACGCACCTGTCATCCCAGCTACCCGGGAAGCTGAGGCTGGGGATTGCTTGAGTCTGTGGTACCCTGGGCAACGAGAGCCTGTGGTTCCACAGGCAAAAATAGTGAGACCTAGTCTCAAAAAAAAAAAAAAAATGTGTGAATCATTTGGAACCTCTACTGAGGCTCTTTTCTCTCCTCCCTCCCCTTCAACTTCCCCTTATACCAGTGTCCCCTTCTTCCATCCTGGTGCTTCTGATCCTCTGTTATCTCCCATGAGTTGACATGCCCAAGCTGTCTGGAGTGTGGGTGAATCATATCAACCCTTGATGTACTTATAGTTCTACCTAGAGTGAAGAACAGAGGAGGACAATGCAGAAAGCTCACTCTGTTTTTCCTGTTTCACCAGCATTAAACTGAGTCCTAGAATGAAGAGGACCTACTCAGAAGACACAGATGTTGCCATGTGCCAGAGATGAATGAGAACATCCTGGAAACTCATGGGAAGAAAGATAGGGGCAGGGCGAGGGGGTGGGAATCTAGGAAGCTGACTAGAAGTAAGAGATCCCAGCTTCTCTTAGCATCTCTAACTTATTAGAATTAATTAGAACTCTCAGTCTCTGGGCCCTTTGAACCATCACCCCTCCTCTGCTTCCTGCTTTGTGCAGCGCCCCTATAAAGGGAAGAGAAACTATATACACTGAGCATGCCTGCCCCCCTACTCATATGTTTAAGTCTAAACCTAACAATGTGACAATATTTTGAAGGTAGAGCCTTTGGAAGCTAATTAAATAAATCCCCTTATGATGGGATTAGTACCCTTGTAAGTAGACACAGTAAAGAACCATTTCTCCATCTCTACCATGTAATATACAGTGAGAAAATGCCATAGCAAGCTGGGGACTGTTAGTTTCCCCCCACATACACACCCCAAGAATTAATTGACTAACAAAATATCTGTGTATTGGACTTCTAATGTCTCTAGAACTGTGACAATAAATTTCTGTTGTTTACACCACTCAGTCTATGGTGTTTTGTTACAGCAGCCTGAAATTATAAGATAACACACCAGGGGCATCCTCATCTCCCAGAAATCAGAAAATTAAGATGACCTGGGATGAGATGTCAGGGCACAGAAGGGAAATTTACAACTCTTGGAACATGAAGTTCAGAAAGCAAAGTTCATTTTCTTTTCAGAAAGTGTTTTTTCATAAACACATTATTTTAACTAGTTGAACTTCTGCAAAGAATGCATACTACATTTAAGTTAGTATTTATATGCTCATTGTGAATATTTCAGAAATATTGACTCATATTAATTCAAATAGCAAAATACTGAGTGGAATCTGTATCCATGACTGTTACTGTGAAAAGAGGTAATTCCATAAAAAGATTTGGCAGTGAATATATGAAAATTATTGTGTGGGGGCAGTGTAATTATGAGGGATGTATTTCTTTTTTAGATAGTTTTCTTTAATATTCTGTTGTATTTTTAATTTTAGGTTACAGTTCCTGTTGGGGGTTGGAATGTAGAGGACATTCAGACCAATTTTTGGATATTGATCCACCTATAAGCCAAGGGTGGTGTATCTATCCTGTAGAAATCCCTCTAAAATAGTCTTATCTCAAGGTTTACTTACATGTTTACTTACATGTAATTATCTACTGAAGATAATATGTTTGCTAAAAACAGTTATAAATAGTAATATCTAAATTATGTAAGCTGCAGTGCAGGAGGACCAATTTCATACAGAAATACATGTTGTCTGACTCAATCTCTGGCCAACTGGCATCTGTGCTGGTCTGTCTGGGCTGTATTTATGGAGTTTCTCTGGACATCCTTTCAGGTTCTTCTCCAGTCTCCTTGTTTCCAGTTTGTCTTGGTCTTCTTGGGCCTTTGTAGGCTCTGGGGGTTATGGCATTATTTTACGTTGTATTTTGGTTATTTTTACTAATGCTTCCTTTTATCCTCTTCTTTCCAAATGTCAGTTTTATAGTAATAGGGGAAGAGGCCTTTTCATTTGTGTGACCTTTGCAAAAAAGATCACTAATGTGCAGTAGTTTTGTTTGCAAAGACATGGCTCACAGCTCCCAAACCTTCACTTTGATGTGTAGAAAGTTCACTGGGAAATCCTTTGGGGTGTTGTCTGACTGCCTTTCTGATGCAAGGCACAAAAGATGCTCTATGATTGTGTGATGAAATCTGAGGGTATCCTCTAATTGGGGGTGCTGAGGTCAGTGGTTAAAAGCATGCATTCATTCTGTATCCAAATGGTTGCCTGGCAGCCTGGTCAAATCACAAATTTCTACCAAAAGGACACAGAAATGAGTAAAGTGTACCCAGTCATTCGAGGAGAGAGGTTTTTGATGGAAAGATCATCAGCTTTTGAGAAACATGAATAAGAGAAAACCAAAGCTGCATTTACTTTTAAAAGTGATGTTGAGCGATAGAGGGACCTTAGGGGATAGAGTTGAATGATTAGCAACTTGAGAATATTATTTTTGTGAAAGCAGTTTGTCTGGATTCTGTATTTGTATGGTGGTGATCTACATGAAGCTCATAGCATAATTAGTTGTGAAATATACTCCCCAGTGGTATGCTCTCTGGAGAAGGCAGACTCTGTTAGTGCTTTGTTTTGCATTGCTCTTTCAGAAAATTGGAGAAGGAAGACATCCTTTGACTAAGTTTACATCCCCTCTGAGTTATCGGGTTATATCCCTTCTGAGTGATTTCCACAGCAGGACAAAAGTGACTGAGTCTCTCACACCTACGGTGAAACTGGGTCTCCAAATGGAGTAAATTAGCTTCATTCCCCACTTCCCTGGGGGAGGTGTTGAGAGTTTCAATCTAGATTCCTGTTGTACTGAATTTCTTTCAGTGATGGAATGTTTCATTAATTCAAATAATAATTATGAGCTAGCATTTTTGACAGTGTGCCAGTAATTCATCGAAGCCATTTCTATACATTAATGCGTTTAATAAAATACCATAACCTTTTGCAGCATCATGTTGTGTTACAAATGAAAAAAGCAAGCCTTAAGAATATGTTAGTTTAGTAGTTCACAGTGGTGGAACTGGGTCTTGATCCCAGGCCATCTTGCTTTAAGGCCCACATCTTTGAATTCTCTGCTGAACTGACAGTTCCTGTGCAAGCTCTGTCTCCCTGGAGACTAGCACATGCATTCTGATGTTCTGTGGCCTAACTGACTCCTGAGAGGGACAGTCCTTGCTGCTGATTCAGAATCTGGAAGTTAGTGTGAACATGAAAGACCACTGGATGCCTTCCCTTCACCCTGCACATTCCTGGATTTCTCCCAAGACTTATTTATTACATCTATTCAGTAGGTATTTGCTGAGTATTACATTTTAGGCAGGGAACCCAGTGGTGAATACACTCTTTTGCCTTCAAGAAGCTCAGGGTAGAAAAGAGATGGAGAAGAGACCAGTTAACAAGCAGACAAATTGACAACCCAATAAGTAATGAGAGGATCATGTGCATAAGAGCGAGAGGAGCATGGTAGAGACATGCAGAGACAGTATTGTCAGAGGTAAAACATGGAAAAGGAGAAGCTGGCAGTTGAAAATTGTTGAGAAGCTGTCTAGATCAAACATTAAAAGAGAATGACATTCTCTGTAAGAATATGAAGAAACGGAATAGTAAACTATACAGTGCCCATAAAGAACAATAAGTTTTATGTAGATATAGGTAAATGGATTGATATAAATAGATTCCCTTGGTGGGGAATGATAATTCAAACAAATATATCAAAACTTCATTGTCTGTGAGGAATTAGAGGTGATCCTGAAAAAGACAGAGTAAATGGTCTGATGGGGCTGGAGTGCAATACACAGGACAGAAATGGGTAGGTATCTGGGCTGCTCCTTGTCTGGGTAAAGAGTATGACCTGCGTCCCTAGGATGAAGGGATCCTGAAAAGTGACACTATACGATTTGAGCTATAGACAGACTCTAACTCCAAAGATAAGACAACAGCAGAGTCAGAAAGACTGGGTAAGAAAGAATTTAACCTCCATGAGGAAGACAAAGAGAACCTGATGGGACCGAAGGTGAGGTGAACACATATGTGAGAGGCATTAAGGAAGCATAAGACTGTATTCCTCCCAGAATTCTTTGAGCTCGTAGTAGAATCAATAGACCAAGATTTATTTTCAATATTACAAAAATCCAATGCAAACTTTATATTTATCCATCTTACATCTACATAAATTAATCAGAAAATTACATTCTTTTATCTAGAATTGAACACAGTTAAACTATGAATGCTAATTATTTCATGCCAGTATCAGAAGTTCTGCTTAGTATTTATAAATATCTTAAACATTGGAAAATAACAAAAATGCAAAATTTTTCAAAACATGAACTTGCTTAAGGAGTAGAGACTAATAAAAATGTGAGGAATTACAGACTTGAGCTCTCTTTCTTTGAAATCTTTATGAGCATTGGTGTCACTGATGTTTATCTACATAACTACTTGTTTCTGCTTCTGATCTCAGAGAGCAATACTCTGGTTATAATTTTATCTCCCAAGTGAAGAGAAGGGACTCACTTGCTGATATACATATACATTAGCTCTTGTCATTTTAAAGCTATGGCCCAGACTCTCCTATAGTGGTCCAGCCTCTCCTATAGTAACCAGCATCACAACCTTGTCATAAAGATATGGTCCAAGAGCTATGGAAATTTATGAGACTCCCTTCTGTGTTTTCCTGCAGTCCCCTGGAAAAATAATAATTCTGCAGTTAGAAAGTGGAAAGAATGTTCATAATGTTCATATTTTGGAAAATATATTTTCTAGGTGGGAATTTATTTCCTCCACTTTTTCTTCTTTTTGGAGAAGACCTAAGTGGAATAGAAACAAAGATTCAAAATTCATGCAGTATGAACTTTTCACAAATTTGGCTTTCTGTAGGAGAATGCTATCATTTTTCTCCATTAGATTGAAACTTAGCTTGCCTTTCTCTCAGTTGAGTCCTGGATTGTCCTTTCAAACAATGATTTCTGAAGAAGAAAAATAGAAGATCATGAACCTTAGGAATGATATTCTTGGCCACTTTGACACAATACCAGCCACTTGTCAAGGTTAAAACTTGTTTAAAGATGTTTAAAAGGGGCAAAGTTTTAATGGTATGAGCAATGGGAATACTATTGCAAGAAAATTCTTGTTTCTTCATACATTTTTTGTATTATTTGGGCAAGCTCTTCTGTCATATGACATGACTTTGGCCATGAATTTTACAGATATTGTAGAAAGTCCAATGATTGAAAACAAGTTTTACAGGCTGAAAATTTCTTGGGAGGCTGATAGCCTTAGATTTCTTTTTTTTCTTTCTTTTTTTGGATTTGCTGATTTTTATTCTTAACTGATTTTCACAATATTTAAGAGTAATATTTGTCTAAAATAAATATTTTTTTCTATCTGTAACAAATGGTGATACACAAGTCAATTGCATTTATAAAATATTCTTTCATATTCTCTCTCAATTTTCTATGAAATAGCTACTTTTTAAAATATTAATAGAAAATTCCTTACAAAATTTTATTTTCTATCTTGCCATTACTTTTGCTCTTAAAAACATAATAAAACTAATTTATTAAAGGTTGACATGCAAATCAGTTATCATGTTTATCTGTGTAAACATTTCCAGTTTAAAAAATATGAAAACTGTACAAAACATAATTATGCACATCAGTTAATCTGTTCAAAGTAAAAACTCATATTATATCCACACCCCTGTCATTAAATAGCACCCAGAATTTCTTTTACTCCCTTTCAATCTGTTCATGTCATTCTTTTCAAATATTTCTTATATATTTAAAAGCTCTTTGGTTTTATATTAGTGGTTTTTCAAACCTTTGATCTTGTGTAGCTTAGTCTGTATAATAAAACTTTAATGACTGTCTTTTATTCAGTTCCTTTTCAAAAGGGTGAATTTCATTTTGGGCCCTAACACTGTAAACATTTCATATTATTGTAGCTTCAAAGAAGAGAGACTGTAAACATATTTGCCTCCATTAGCTGATGGTTGATAGATCTGAGAGACTCACAGATCCCTACTATCCATTGGGGAAATATTTATTTCATGGACTTTGCCTCTCAAGTGTAGTTCCCTTTTGCTGATTCAGACAAGATTTGCTATATTAGTATTTTTGGTACTAGAAAAGTACTAGAAAGTACTAGCACTAAAAGTAATAGAAAAGTACTTTGGTTTTGTGTATAATTCCATTCTTGTCTTAACTATATTGCTGAATTTACCGTTTCTTATTTTCCTTCCTAAGTGAGAAAACTTTTATCCTTTTCTACTTAATATATGACATTGTATTTAGTTCATTAGAATTGATTAAGGGTTAATGGACAATTAATTTAAATATGCTATATATTCATTCTTCTGAGATGTCAAACGTAATTTTTATGGACCCAAATAAAACAAAAGTGGGTTATATGTACTCCCCAATTATTAAACATGATGATACTGACCTCTGAGAGTCAAAAATACTTTCTCCCCTATTTCTATCTATCAGGATGAAGTGCTCAAGTCTGGGGTCTCTCCTCTAGGAGATGGGATTCTGGGACTGACTTGAAAGGAAGGCATATATCCTGAAATATCAATGATGGAGACATCAAACCAAAAAGGAGGGAAGAAAACTGGCATGGGGAAGTAGGCTAATGGTAGAGACCAAGAAAAACTGAATTATGTGTTATGCTGGGGAACATACTTGAAAGTATAAATGGTAGATAGAGATTAAAAAAAGAAGAGGTAAATGAACAGGTCTGTGATCAAACATGAAATTGTTCAAGATTAGAACAAGTGCCTCTGGTTACTTGTTAATAGTTTGGTGGGTGTTAATGGGTTGGTGGGTCTTGACATTTTTAAGAAGGGAGGCACTCCTTAGGAAAACCAAGCTAGGCTACTGACTTCAGACGGCCTAGTCTGCAGTCCCATGGTTCCAGGTAGTTTCACTGGAGTCAAATGTTTAAGCCATTGCCCCAAACACTGGAATCAATTTTCTCATATCTACAGATCATGGAAGCTGTGATCCACAGCTGTAGGCAGAAGACTCAAATAAATAAAATATAAAGGTCGTCTAGCTTGGGAAAGCCCATGCTTTTTATCTCCATGCTGGTGTGACCTTTTATGTGGAAGCTTTCAAAACACTCTGAATCTTCACTAAGCTTGAGGTCTCCTTGTGGGAGTTAGCCTAAGCACCAAAGACTGTCATGCAGTCTGGATTTTGTTGTCTGTCCTTCCTACACTGTAGTAAGGTAGTGACCGCATGTTCACTCTCTCTGCCTAATCATAGATCACATGCTCAGAGGTAGTTTCTGATTCCCATCATCTCTGTTTCTTCAATTCTTTCCTTGCTCCCACCAAACATAACCTATCTATACCAATACCAAGTATGGTTGAATACTGTGATACTGTGTCTTCCAACTGCCACCTTAGTTTGAACCACTTAGTTTTTAGAGTAAAACTATGTTTAAATGCAATTTCAGGGATATTTAGGTTTCTTTCACCTTGAGATTTTCTTCTTCAACATGGAGCTTCATTTTTATTTTTACTAATCAATTTACAGAAAATTAGAGGTGAATTCTGTCCAAGACATCTTTACTGTCTACATAACTGGGTTTGCAAGTTCTTTTTACTTTAAGAAAAAATTAGCTTTAAATACAGACTCAATGGAAAGTGTAGATACAGGATCTACCACACAAAGGTGAACAGGAACAGGAATCAACACACAAAGGTGTCTTCACAGTTGTTCCTATCAAAGTTGTCAATTACATCCTGTGTATAGTGCTTAGATATATGCTTCTGTTATAGTAGGATATGGTTCTGGCTTTGTATGGGGAGGTGTATATATTTAGATAAAAATTTGGGTGGGAGTTTGTATTTCAAGATACTGAACACTAATTGTAAATAAAACCATTCTGACATGATTTAATCCCTTCCTACTCATTCTCATGTGAGATCTTGTAGAAGCAGATTATTGACATTAGTAAGATTCAACTCTTGCATTTCCACTAAGTAAATTTGTAGAGGAAATGATATTTCTATAGCTCATTTGTAGAGGGAGGTGAGGATAGAAATCTCACTAAAAAAATTCAACAAGAACAGCAAAGTTCTGTGGGACAGGAACTCCTAAAATGGGCAACCTCAGCCTGACAAAGCAGCAAACACTGACTGAGGAGAGAGGAGACCTTGGCAATAGACTGAACCATTCCTTCCTCAACTATGTGACCTGAGGAGTCATCCCTACCCTCTCTGAGTTTCTTTGTCTTGGGGACTGGATGCAATTACTTGTGAGGCTCCTTCAGTCTAATGATCTCTAGAGATGAGATGTGGGCACTTGTGAGAATGAGCTCCCCAGGGACCTCCAAATCAGGAGGTATTGCCATTCACATTTCTTAATGAGATAAGCAGAGGGAAGTACAGGGAACTCCAGGCTTTGAAATTGAAGGGAGGCAGCTCTGCATCTTGCTCTTGCCACTACTTGTGTGATCTTGAGGTTACTTGATCTTTCCTTCCTGCAGTTTCCTGTCTAGGTGAGACAATAATTTCAACATCCCGATGTCATTTTGAGGATTAAAAATTATTATATATATTATTAGTATATATATATAACATAATATATATGTGTTATGCTGAGCTGAGCCCATTGTCTGACATATCATAGATACCAGTACATGCTAGTAGCTCTCTTGCCCTTTTACTAATATTGACATCTCATGAATGAGTCCAAAAATTTGATAATGTATTATCCACCCTCACCTTACACCTCGCAAAGGTGTTTTTCTCCAATAAAAGCTTTTATTTTGACAAAGGCACATTAAATACTATTTATTTCCTTCAGTGCATGCTGTGGGTTGTGAGCTATATGTATATATATTTTTTAATTTTTCCATTTGTTTATAAAATCAATTGTAAATGCAGATTTCCCTTTCCCTTGGTGGCTGTAACAGCCATGTTAATTTAAAAATCCAATTTCTGATTCAAATGCAGTGTGGTGCTCATGAAAATATGCTGTCTGTATCCATAGGCACATAGCCTTCCCTGTACTGACACTGCTTGGGAGGAAGTATCCAATGCCAAGGTCTCACAGGCAGTGTTTAATCGCCTCAAACTCTGGATTTGAGGTTAGTCTTGGAATGTAGAGTCACTTGGGTTTACCACATTAGAGAAAAAGAGGGTATGTTCTATCCAAGGTAACCCCTGGGAAGACAGAGCGGGGAAGGGAGCACTAGGACTTCAACAAAGGAATTGGAGGGGAGGTGACATAACTTCACAAACTTTCAATCCATAACAGCCCCCCAACTAGCAGCTATTACCTGCATAACTCCCATCCCTCTAGTCCACTGGCAGTTCCCAAATTTTTAACAGTGCTGGAGAAAAGATAACAATCTAACCAAAGAATTGCCTTGGAAGGCTTTGTCTAAATTAACTTTCATTGTTTCTTATCATCAATAATGGTTTCAGTTTGTCCTAAGGACCCAAGCCAAGACTGGTGTTCAAAAGAACCTGCCAAAAGGTTTCCCAGGGAGAAGACAATGGACAAATCAGTTGTTATCTATGCTCCTCCCTTTTTTTCTTCAAAATAAAAAGCATTAAAACAAATACAAATCCCAGAACCATTGTTCTGACCCTAAATGTGATCCTCTCTCTAGCCTGAGGCCCCAGGCCCAGCCGACAAGGCCAGTCATCCTTTGTATTTTCCTTGAATAATTTTCTTTCCAAGATATAATCTTTTATTTCAAACTAAAGACCACAGTGTTGCTGAGAGTCAGGTAAATTTAGGATCTAGTTGTGAGCAGGAAGACAGGGAAGTCAACCCTTGAGACACTCTCCAAGATCACGTAATTAGCTGGCACAGTCAATCATACCTTCAGTGTGCAGGTGTGGGGACCACCATGACAGCTCTGGCTGCTGGGGATTTTGAGTAAGGAGAAGCCAGTCTTGGCTAGGGTGAAGGTGACTCCACATACAGACATGTGTGCCAGGTTCTGGCTCCCATACTTCCCAGTTCACTGGGAGGGAGCAGGGTTTAAAAGCCTAGCATTCTAGTCCCATCTCTTGCCTCCGCCTCCCTCTCTCTTCCCTTTTCCATCTTTTCTTCCTTCTTTTTCATCCCCAAGATTGCTGTAAGTTGGGGCTTCTGGGTCTTGGGATTCTTAGATGTTTCTGGGTTTGGGAGTTTTCAGTCCTTAATCATAACCACAAAAGATCCCAATGTCACATCTTTGGCAGAAGCAAAAGCAAAGTTTATTTAATGATAGAATGAAAGCACATTCAAGGAGAGATGGCTGACCATCACATCCAGGGAAAAACAATTGCTAGAAAAGGTGTGATGGCTTAAACCGGGGATGGGATGGTGCTCACTCGGTCCCTTCCTGACTGAAGGGGTGTACTGTACAGGCACTACTGGGGTTTTGGTTTATTGGTCTGGGTGGCAGATTCTAAGTCACTCCCCCTTGGCACTGTGCTCTGGAATGTAGTTTCTTCAGCTGGGGCAGCAGGTTACCTTCTCCCTTTGTCCTTTCTTGCTCTCCTCAGGTTTTATGGGCCTGCATGTAACTTGGGTTGGGGGTTGCCTCTGCCACTCCCTGGTTTCTGCCCCTGCCAGTATTTCTTGACTTTTCCCAGGCTTTATCAGCTCTTACAAGTGTTTCCTGGGGTCCTGGGTACAGTTAACTGTTCATGTTTTCTTTTAGGCATTGCCCTTCTGGCCATAACTGAGTAACACTGGTATAGATGGAGAGCAGGATGGGACATAAGTGCATATTCCAGTCAAGGGAGAATAAATGCCAGAGAAAATTAGTTCTTTTTCATTTCTTCTGAAACCACATGTTTCCTTACTAAGTTCTTATCTGTCGAAGCTGTAGAAACCTGGATGACACAGGTGAGTAAACAGAAAGAGGCAAATTTATTTAAAGAAACAGACAATAAAGGAGACAGAAAAGCAAAACTCCCTGGAAAGTTTCCAGGGAGGGGTAAGATATTACCAACTTGGTTCCCCCCAGAGATGTTATTTATAAACCTCCTATGAATACTCTAAGAACCCCATTAGTCTTTAATTGTGATAGGCTGAAGTCACAGAGAAGAGAGACCTGCTTTGTTCAATATTTGTCCAAGAACAACTATGTCATGCTAATGTCCTATTCCTGACTTGTCCCCCTTCGGAATTCAGGTGTGTTTCTCTTGGGTGTCTTCTTGTCTGACCACAGAAAAAAATTCTCTTTGAAGTTTATTTATTTATCTATTTATTGGTAGTCCATTCCTATTTCTCCATTGTCCCTTCCTTCTTTGAGATTTGTTTATCTACCTAGTTGAGACCTGAGAAGCCCTGCTTCTCACTTCCATCTGAACACCACAGAGTGAAAAGATGCTATGGGACAGAGGTTCTCTTCTCATTTGGCCCTGGTATTGGAGGCAGATCATAATGTAAATGCTTAGTCTTCAGCTTCTATTGTAGCTGGCGGGATATAACCTCACAGTATCAGCCTGATAGTCCACTGAGAAAGCAAAATGTCAATGTGGTTTGAAAGGCATAAAACACTGTCTATATACATAACTACACATACACATAACACATGCATATACACACATGGTATATTTTACATACTACTTTTTGTGTGCCCAGTTGCTAAACATTTACAAATTATAACTCTTGCATCTCATAAGAACTTTTGGAGGTAATTATCATCCCCATATTACAGAATTTGAAATTGAGTTACAGAAAGAAATAATTTGCTTAAGATCACATAGTAAAAGAGTGGTGGAGGTGGGTCAAATCAGACTCTAGCTCCAGAATCTGCTATTGACTTCTGTAAAAATTTGCCATATTATAAGCAGTATTATCAGGCAAGGGAGAGATTTTTTAACTAATAAAACTTAAAAATAATTTGCCTGCTTCTCCCAGTCAGACTCAAGACTCAAACCTTAAACCTTAACTTTTTGCAGGTGAATGTCTTCACAGACCAGTCACCTTGTTGTGCAAATGCCTGCCTCCCTCTTTGCTCCCCCCCACCCCACCCCTCCATCTCTCATTGCTGCAAATACTCAGCTACAGAGAAAAAAATCAGAACTGCATTTCAAAACTTTCCAGCTTGGCCACTGTCTCAAAATACCTTACCTTAGCTGGATCCTTTCCACCATTCAGAGTCATTATAATTCCCATAGCCAGAACAGACTCTTAAAGTGTAAAGAACTATTTGTTTCTAACAAAGTGATTTTCTAACTATATGTATAGCAAGATAAACATAAAAACTCAGTTACCCCACCATTGTCCAAACCTTCAGTCTCTTAGTCCTGTTAACCTCACCACTTGTCCTGTCTTTCAGAGGTCAGCAATACAAAACATCCTTCTTGGTATGCTCCAGCTTCTTCTAAGCATGTGTTCAAAGGCAAGATGCTGTCTTCTCCTTTCAGCAATGTCCTTTGGCATTCTCTTTACTTTAGGCAGTAAGAAAACAACAACAACAAAAAAAAGCCCCTCCGAAGTACATGAACCAATAGCAGATTCATCAAAGGACTCCTCATGGCCTCTCCAAAAATCCTTAGGCTCACTTTAGCACACACACTCAGCTTAAGCATGCTAAAGCCATGAGTCCATAGACTTGGACCTATGGCTGGACTGCCTGCCTTGACCACACAGTCTGGACTTACATTGTCCTTCTGCCCATGAAATTGGGTGGAGGAAGAGAGATTTTATTAACTATGATCTATAACTCAAAGACCCTTTGTCCAGCTTTATCCTAAATGCAGGCTCCAGGCTGCATTACCTTGCATTGTCATTGAGCTACCTATTATTGTTATGCAAATGCAAACCACCAGCTTCTCTCAGCTCTCCCAGCCTGACTGCAGGAAGGAAAAAAAAGTTAGAACTGCATTTTGAACTCATAGTACTTGACCTCAAATGTAATGTTTACAACTCCTGCAGTCTAAAGACACTCAAACTTTTTGGTTCTTGTCATCCACAGTCCACTTACCATTATTTTCAAAGCCACAACAGATTCTTAAAGTAAAAAGAACTATTTAATTCTAACAAAGTGATTTCCTAGTTACTAAAAAGAAACATATTAGAAACACCCTGATCATTTGAACACAGTTCAGAAATCCCAGTCTCTTAGTCCTGATCATATAACTCCAAAATCGGTTGTGCCTCCAAATATCTGATCCCAAAATGACTGATTCCTTTCTTTGTCATCAACCAGTATATTTCCCAATTTAGTTTCTCCACCTTCTGAGAACAGTCTTGTGAGTTATCACATTACAAAGAAAAAACTTGTTTTCTTTCTCCTCTTGTTAAATATCAAATGATAACCATTTTGTTAGCGGATATCAAGCAGTCATTTTTTTGGGAAAAAAAGTTAGGCTTCTATGAAAAGGGGCAGGTAAGCCAACCTTATATGGGCATAAAGGCCATGTCAGCCAGAAGCCAACCATATAAGGCATTATTGGCCATCAGCCAGCACATCTCCTTATATGGCAAAGCCCCTCAGTAGCTAGGTAAGACCCTTATATCTTAGCCCTCACTAACCAACCAAAGTAAGTCCATGTATCCCCAAGCCCTCATTAACCAACCAAAGTAAGTCCACGTACTCCCAAGCCCCTTGCCAAGGGATAAAAGAGAACCGAAACGGCGTGGGGGCTCGGGGTCCTGACTCTCGGCCTGATGTAACCGCTGCGTCGGTGATCCAGGTCAGTGCTGGACCCTGACTTAAGTCAGAAAATAAATGCCTCTTGCCTTTGCATCACCCGTGTGCTCTTGCTAAACTGGAACCCCACGACGGCACTTTAACATTCTCCCTTGTATCTTTCTGAAAGGGAATTCTAATCAAAGTCATTCTCACCTTTTAACATTTCCTCCTAAATTTTCAATCCTAAAGAAGAAACAACGACACTCAGGGGATAGGCGCCCCCTATCATCTAGAATGCTCACTCAAAATGGCTGATCCTCTCCTTTGTTTTTAACCTATGTTTATCTCTCTTTTCCCACCAGATAGGACTCAGGACTCCTCAGGGAGGTCCTGTCAGTCAGGTATGCTAATCAAAGCATTATCACTTCTCTTTGAAAATTTGCAAATCTATAGCAACAAAACAGTAGTTCCTTATATAATGTATGTATCAAAAACTATTAATATCAGGGTTTTTCCTAGCTTACTGACACATCAGTAATGTTAATGAAGATTACAACAAGGGTGCCCTGTATCAGCTGGAGAAAATGTGTGGGTACTGGTAGAGTTTTTATAATTCTTGTCTTCACTATACCTTGCCTTCTCTTTGCTCAGTGGCCTCCATCTAGCTACTGGGAGCCACCAACCACCACCTCCCTCTAATACCCACCCCTATGCATCTTATCTCATTTGGATATCACTGGGATATGCTCCTTATCCTAGATTTTCAACTGTATCCACTTGAAGCTCACCTCTTTTATGCCTAGTCTGCAGATACTTAGGAAAGGAACCTCTGTGTTGTTGACACTTTCCAGTCCCCTAAGCCCATATCTCTTGTCCTGGGTCCTGCTGATTTCTCGCTCCCTCACTTTCTGAAGGAATGAAGTTTCAGTGTTCTAATTCCCTTTTATTTGTCATTACTGTATTTCTCCTCCATGCCCTTATTTTCTAGTTATTTCAATGTACACAGTGGAACATGGTGTTTTCAACAGAGGCTCTAGAACTATTAACTGGGTTCAAGTGCTGATTCTGCCTCTCAGGCTACATTACTCTGCAAATTGTCTAATGCATGCTGTTGTGTTCAGATTGCTATTCTACAAAACAGAATTAGCAATACCACTTCTTATAGGATTGTTAAGAGGATGACGTGAGTAAATGCCCTGAAGTTCTGCACAGAGCTGAGCGCATGTGACTACGAATCAATCTGTTCTTGGTCACATCTCTCCCATGTGTCAGCAAGCTGACTGGGGACAGTAAAGCTGCCTTAGACTTAACAGAGAGGAGTTCTTGTGGCCAAAGAATAAGAAAACAAACCCTCAGCCAGACCACACAGTGTTTGATGATGAGTCATTACTGGAATGCAAATCCTGGGCTCATGGCCTTATTCTGTGGGTACCCTCTCCAGTCCTAGCTCTTGTTCCTGGGGCTTGTGGTGCTTGGCATGAGTGTGACTCAGTTCTGTGGTAACTGACTCATGAATGAGTGGTGGAGGAATGGGACTATGAAAGCCAAGCCTCCTGTGTCTTTCCCATCAGGACAGCCTTACTCTGAGCCCTAGGGCTGTGGCAATGGCCAAGAGGGGCCCAGCGTGCAACCACACAGCACCCTGTGGAACCACAGGAACCACTTCTTCAGTCACTAACACCCCCACAGGAACCCCCACAGGAACCACTTCTTCAGTCACTAACACCTCCTGTGCCTACCATGGCCCCAGGAGGAAGTTTTTCCACTGACAACCTCATGCCCCCTTTGCAGTGGGTCAGCAGGAGTCTGAGAAGAATTGTTACATTTGGGGCTACAGGGAGTCTTGGAGACAGGATACAAGGAAACACCTCACTTTGCAGATCTGGAGACTGATGTCCAAAGGGAGGCATGACGGGACAATGATCCTGGACCCTGAAGACTGCCTCTAAGTCCATGTTCTTTTTATAAAAGCAAAAGGGTGAATTTGCTCAGTTGCAGCCTGAGGAACAGGCAGAAGCAGAAGTCAGTACAGGAAAGTAGGTACCAAGTGAACTCTGCTTCTTGGCATGGCTGTCCTTCTCCTTCCCCTCATTTACCTCATAGGTCTCTAAACTTCACTGCTGCTTCTCCCAACAAACTGCTGCCTGGTGTAATCACCATCCTGAGAAAGCACTCTGCTCAGGCTGTACCACTCTCATCCCTGTTAGCGCTCTACACCTTGTGTTTTGGGATGACCAGCCTATGCTGTCACACCCTTGCCTTCAGAAACAGAAGTGCAGCCACGGTGAAGTTATGGACAAGGACTTAGCTTCTTGAAACCTGTCTCTTCTTCTGCACTGAAGATTAAATGGAGCCATCCATAGTTTGTGAGAACAGTGGACGGCAGAGGTCAAGCATCTAACATACCTGTTTGTTATCACTTTTAAGATTTTCTATCAAATCGTCTTTTTGATGCCAGTGGTTTCAGATGCATCTGAACCACCTGAGGTGATTTGTAGGTGAGATAGCTTACATTTAACTGACACAGATTTAGTAGGTCTAAGATAGGACTGTGACATTTTTAAAATGTTGGCTAAGAATTTTTGATTGGCGTTGAACAAAACTTCTTCATTCCGTTCCTATCATGTCTGTTATTCTTTTTTTTTTTTTTTAATGATTTCTTTTTTAAAAAAATGTATTTGATTTTATTGCTTGCATTCATTGGCCATGTTTGTAAAGCAATTGTTCCCCTCAGGTATGGTCCTCCCTCCTCCCCTTCTCCTAGTTGCCCCCGTCTGGTCATACCAGCTACTCTCTTGCTGCTTCGTTTTTCTTTTCCGGGGCAGTATCCTCCTGGGTGAAGCCCCATATTCCTGGGACATTGCAGACCAGGCTGTCCAAATCTCCAGGAATTACCTTGGGGCAGGTGGCCTGAGTGTATCAGAAAACCTCCTGCCTGGCTGCTACGTGGGGTGGCTCTCCAGGCTTCTTCATTGTGACATTTCCTGTGATGGCGGAGATAGTCTCTTTTTCTCTGAAACTTCATGATATCTGGCATCAGTCTTCCTTGTTCTTACTGGCTGTCTCTTCCATTCATTCCAATGTCTGTTCTGTGATGCTGTTTCTTAGCCTTATAGTTCTGGCATCTGTCTTTGGAAGCCCATTTATTAGGCATTGACAATGGGGAAGTTTCCGGTGGGGACAGACCTCAGCAGATGCTTGGTCTGGCTCGTCTCTCTAATGGTTCACAGTTTGCCATGGGGCTGCTGCCACCTCTCTGTGGCTTTCCTTCCCCATTGGGAAAAGCGGCTCCTTGCTCACATTGAAAATGTCTCTGGACCTGGAGTTTAGCCTCAAGCACCAGAAGTGTTGTAGGTGTTCCTCTGTGACATGTCTTCACTCTAGTTGGTCTCACAGTCTTGGATCATGTGTTTCTGACCATGTTCTTTTTGACCATGTTTGACCGTGTTCTTTTTGATGAGGTCTCTATTTCTCTCTCTCCTCTAGTACATTTACAGCTAGATTGTTGTTTTTCTTGTTCCTAACGAGGACAGACAAGGTGGGAGTGGACCAGAGGGAGAACCTCCCCCCTCCACCTGTCCAGGTAAAGGATTGCCTTACCTCCTCTTGAACCCATAGGAGGCTGGGGTGGAGACCCAGGGATACAGATGGCCACCAGGTCACCCCAGCTTCCCCAGGGGAGCCAGCCTCACATGCTGCTGTACCCTCCATTCAGAGAGTGTAGGGACCCCAAGGTTTTCTCTGTAGGTTGTAGTGCCTGAGAGTAAGTGTTATTCTAGTTTTTTGGCATTTTTTGATGTTTTCAACAAATAAAGACAGTTTTGTAGTTGGGTGAACCTCAGTCATGAGAAATTTTGACTTAGGTATCTAATCTGTCTATCCTCAATGAGTTTTGTTCCACCAAGACAGTGAAGTACAGAGAGGGAGGCTCTGTCCTCTTTGGAGGCAGAGAGCACTGGGATGGAAAACACCAGGTTTGGGGATTGAAATCCAGTTGAAATCCAAGTTGTATCACTAATAAACCCTAAGACCTTTTGCAAATTAATCCCCCTCAGACTCAGTGTTATTGGGAAAAGGAGGCTTTCTACTTTAAAATCCAAAGATCATCTCCCTGCTTTACCCAGGCAAACTCAAAGTTGTAACACCTTGAATTTTCACTGACTCCCTACTTTTTAGTTATGCAGGCTCTAGCCACTGCTTTTGAGCTCCCTGCCCTGAAGACTGCAGGAAGAAAAAAAAAAAATTAGAAGCTGCAGTTTCAAACTTTCTAGCTTGCCTCAATTTATGCTTTGGAGCTCCTGCGGCCTAAAGACATTCGATATTTTTAGATGTGGGTCCTTGCCACCATCCATCCTCAGCCCTTAATTTTCCCAAGCCAAAAACAAGACACTTAGAGTGCAGACTAATTTATTACTAACAAAGCAATTACCTAATTACTAAACAAAATGATTTCTTAATTATTTACTACAGAAAAAATATATAAGAAAAACCCTGATTATCCCAACATTGTTAAAAAAAAAAAAAAAAGGAAACCTTGGTGTCTTAGTCCTGTTGATCTCACCACTTGCCCAATCTTTCAGAGTTCATCAGCACATGATGTTCCAAACAGAAAATCCTTCCTTCTTCTTGACATGTTCCAGTTTCTTATCATATAGTCAAAGCCATGGTGCTTTCTTCTCCTTGTTGTCCTCTTCCAGGTATTAGAAAGAAAATTCATAGTACAGGAACCAGCAAAACTTATTTTCTTCTCAGGTTTAGCTTACATGGCCTCTCCAGAAACATTTGAGTCAAACTCAGTAAGACAAACTCCAAAATGTAGTTCAAACCTCCAACCTCTTTAGCTTTCAGCAGGCACATTTAGCTTTTGCTTACTAAAAGTCATGCGTTCACCAGCCTGGGCCAAAAGCCCCAGGCCTCAGGCCTCAGGCCCCTTGGCCGTCATGGTCTGGCCTCCATCTTTCCTCCCAAAATGCTGAATCCTAAATGACTGATCCTTCCTCTTTGTTTCCAACCAATATTGATACTTTCAAATTTTGTTTCCTGCCTTTCAGGAACAGTCTTGTGAGTTATCACATTACAAAGAAAAAAAACCTGTTTTCCTTCTTCCACCCCTTTGTATCTTTCTGAAAGGAAATTCTAGTCAAGGCCATTCTCACATTTTAGCATATCCTCCTTGAAATTTGCAATCCCAAAGTAATAGGAAACAATGCTGCCCAGGAAGTAGGTGCCCTGCATCACCAGGTCCAAGACCAGGACCACCATTTTCAAACTGCTTATAGGCATTTTGTTGTGCCAACACGTCAGGACAAAGCAATCTCCCCACAAACCAGCAGTGCTCTAACTCCATGTTTCTGGGGCTCCATGAGCTGGGCTCATCTGAAATTGGTTGAGTCATTCCTTCCTAACATCTCCCCTGCTCACACCCTTCCAGCCATCCCAGACTCCTCTGTCAGGAAAGAGCATCCTCAAGCATTTTCTTGTACCCTCACCCTCTCCAGGCTTTGGTGACCACAGGCAGTTTTCTAAGGGGCTCTGACTGTTACTTCCCTCAGACGCCCATGGCCTTTCATGACTTGTAAACTCAGCCAGGGCTACACAGGTACTCACCTTAACCCAAAATCTTTAAAAGTCCTAACTCAGTTCTCTAACTGATCATTCACACTTATTAACATGGTTATTCTAGAAATCAGCAACAGTTTCTGAGGAGAAATGCTGGAGGTGTTCTGAGGAGATGTCAAGAAGCAAATTTTTTCCAGATCACCATCCCATTTTGAAGAAATCTGATCCAGCTTGTTGATTTATCTTGTCAT
>PVHY01017052.1:0-32281 GCA_004024945.1 Uropsilus gracilis
ACTGTGTTTCTGTGTACTAGTAGTGAACAAATAGATGTCAGTGTTTTGATGAATTCAAATATAGTTACAAAGTCAAAATATCTAAAATCTACTGTTATTTTATAGAAGCTGAGGGTAGAATTAATGTTATAAATTATATTGCTACTAAGAAAATTTCTTAATGAGAACTAGATACCTAATGGCTATGACTTTACTGAAGAGACCATTTGGTACTGTTCTTCATGTCAGCTCACAACTGAGTTAGGGTGGTATTTAGGTGAACTCAGCTGTATCACAGAGTCATAGAATACCAGAAAGCATCAAAATGTTTGGAAGTACAAATGTTTCAACAATTTTCTCATCAGTAGTTACTATATATAATATATAATATATATATATTATATATTATATATATACTATACATAATCTATATATAGGTAGAAAATGAATGGGAATATTTATACATTTTAAATTTGGACATAGATTTCTATATTATTACCTGTTGATTATTAACTATTTTGAATGCACATTCTTTTTCATCCTTTTTGTAAAAACTGTGGCATGTTATATATATATATATATATATATATATATATATATATATATACTGTCCATTTTCTGACTTTGCTTTTTTAACTTGTTTGTTAATGAAACTTGAAAATCATTCCAATTCTCTACATAAAGACATTCTATTTCATGACTGTGATTGTCTACAGTGTAACATCATTTAACCAATAGGTTATTTTCAACATTATACTACTTAAAAACATCTCTGGTGTCAAATAAACCAAAGCCCCATTTCTTCTCAAACTTTTTAAATAAAGTATATGATGTATGAATTTAATCTGATGGTAGTATGCCCAAGTTTATATTAAACCTTATCGTCTTATGTTTTATTGTGTATTTTTTTTCCCATCATTTTTTCCCTTAGCCTTTTTCTCACCACAGTGTCAGGGTAGCTTCTGTGGCACTATTTTGAAGACTTTACCCACAGTGAATGTTATTTTATTCCTTTACAGTGTGAAGATTGCTCCTGGAGCAGTTGTGTGTGTAGAAAGTGAAATCCGGGGCGATGTAACCATAGGTAAGAAAACTTTAATAATATTGTTTCCTGAGAACTGATGTAATGTACTTATCCGTACTTTACAGTTAATCTTTTATGTTTGTGTATTTTGCTGATATCCTAATTTTATTGATAATCTATATGTGCCCACATGTTCATACTATTTCTAAAAGGAATGTAGTATAGTGCATTATTTATATGAAACTGCTGTCTGACAAATTAATGAGGCAATGTAACAAAATCATTCATTCACTTGAGAGACATCTGTTGTGTACCTTCACTGTGCTCACACTAAGGACACAGTGGTAAATACAGGTAATGTCAGCACTGCCTTCTTGGAGTTTACATTCTGCTGAGTTGTTATGAAGAGAATGAACTGTGAAATTTGACAGACTTAGGTTAGGGTCCTTTACCTTTTTGAGTTATCCTGGACGTATTACTTAACTCCACAAGCCTTCATTTTCTTCATCTATAGAATTGGTTGTATAGGATTTGGTTCAGCTGCATGTAGGATGACTGAAACCTGCAGAGGTTTGTTCTTTTGTATAAAAAGCCTATAGATAGGCAGTTCAAGGCTGGTCAGTTGATTGTCCTGGACGGAACTCTAACTTTGCAGGCCTAGACATGACGGTTAGAACACCAGGAAGCCTTGGATAACAAAGGGGAGAAATGGAGAAAAAAGCGAATCCCTCCCAGTTGAGTCAGCTTCATTTTGCTAGCCTTCTGAAATTGGTACTTGATCTTTCTCTGATGTCTGATGCCTTGGACTTAGTTTCATAGACACATCTAGTTGCAAGGATCAGTGGGAGATAGTCCTAGGTACATTGCTACCCTAAATAAAATAGGATTTAGAAAGAGAAGAATGGATATCTGGTGATAATTAATAGTTTCAGTCATGAACAGAATAGGAGTACCTACAATATTATAGTACCTACCTCCTAGGTTTTTGAAAAATTAAATAAGATAATATGAAAAAGCATCACCCAATACCTAACACATAGAACACAGTAAGTACTAGCTAATTACACTCACTTAAGTCAATGAACAGTATGATCAATATAGATCAAATGCTTATATGCACATGATTAAGTTTCTCCAAATTCACATTTCATCCAGTTCCTTTACATATATTTTGACTTGATATGGTACCCTTGTTGTTTTATTAGTATAAACCATTCTTACCAGTAGCTGAATGTTATAATTGTAGAGTTTTCTGTGAAGTATACGTTCAGAAAGAAAATATGCCATGTACTCTGACACTAATAGTGTCTTAAGTGACTATAATACATACACACACATTCATACATTTATATTTTGGGATTACTAAACCTCTAACTTAGCCATTGTGTTTTATAAAGCAAGTAAAGGTTGTAGCGGTATTGTGAGAATTTATTAGGAATTTGTCTGCTTAGATTTATTTTAAATTGACAGGATCCTGTTTCTTTTTAGTGCTTTTAACTTTGTTAACTTTAACTTACAAACTATTTCTGAAGAGAAATTAGTTTTTCATATAGCATATTTTTATCAAATAAGCATGTTTTCCACATGCTCTTCTGAATTTTTAGTCTGCATTATATTTCTATGATTGACTTTTATGATTCACAGACTAACACCTAATGGTAGCTCAGAAATTATTCTGTAGTCTGAAGAGAAATAGTAATAATTGTAACAAATTATGCAAACTTTCCCTTTCACTTCTAATTCTTGCCCATCTTAAACAATAAGTATGCAGTATCTACTATTTAATACATAGATAGTAGAGTATCTGTAGGCAGATAGAGATAGTAGAGTATAGGCATATTTGTGTGTGTGTGTGCTGATTTAAACATAATGCCTATTACATACAGAAGCTTTTCTGGAATGCCATACAGGTTTTATCCTATGGAAAGGAAAAGTCTGCTTCTGCGAAGGATTGAGACATGAGGTTATCAGGAGTCAGCACTCATATTCCTCTTTCTCTCTGTCTTCATCTTTTTTCTTCTCTTTATTCTCCTGCCTTCTGTAAATTTTGAAATTACATATGGGAATACAATGTGTAATTCTGCTTTCCATATGATATTTTACCTCTAACTCATAGTGCCCAGCTCTGATAATTAAAATATAAAATGATAGTTCAATACACATTTTTAGTGAAAGATTAGAGCATGAGAAGTGGTAATCAAATCATAATTCTTTCTTTAAAAATAATGTGATTGAAGTTTATTGCAGAATAGATCTAAGCTAATATTTTATGTTCATTCTTGACCTAGTTTTTTAAAATAAGAAAATTTGTTCAAATATCATATAGCAGTCTTCCACAATTTTAATCTCATTTTCATTGTGCATGTTTTTTATCTTTATAAGTATGTAAGTTTTACAGCATTGATATTTACATCGTTATTGCTATTGTTATATTTGGTATAAAATATTTTTAATCTTTTGGTTGCTATTAATTCATTTTTCAGATGTAATCAAATTGAAAAGGTTTTGGGAGATGTAATCATTAAATCAGAGTAGAGAGTAACGTTATCTGACTAGAACTCACTCCATCATGCTTTATTTTTCATTTTAGGACTTTTATTGTTTTTCATTTTTCTTAATTTACCAGAATAAGTAAGTTTTTTTCCGTTGTGCTCTGTATATGGAAATGTGAGCATTCTGATAAGCTCTGTTTTCTGGTTAAGTAGCTATAAACTTAAGTATCGTTTAATTGATTTTTTAAGCTATTATGTGGAACTCTTCATTCCCTAGTTGCCCATACATTTTATAAAATTATATTTCAGGAAGATTTTTTTTTTCCATTTTTTTGTCTCATCAGTGTAGAACTTTATACTTCCTCTTCTGTTTTCCTAAAAAGTCAGTTTATGTCAAAGAAACTAATCTGAAGCTTTAAAGTATTGTTCTTAACTGAGACCCTATGACTTGAAGCTTTTTTAGAGCCTGACCCCCTTCACTGGCAACTATTCAGAAACAGACCTTGGGAAAAAGAGCACCTCTTTTGTTAATTATAATTTTGGTTAATAAGTATCATAGTATCAGGCCTGTTTTTACTTAGGCTGCCGTGATTTATGAGTCATGAATTACTTCCTGTAAATTTCATTTTGAAAACTGAAGAACATTTTAGAAAGTTTCTTCTGAGCACAATTCTGTTGTCCCATAGGTAAAGATAAAGGTGTCAGAACATGGAACCTCATCATGTGAAGGCAGAGGTTGGCACTGTGGGAGAGCTGTGTGGTGAAAGCACTCTGTCCCATTTATTCTGTCTTTCTCTCCATGTAGACCAGAAGCTTCCCGTTTATTGTAGAAAATCTTTTTTAATAAGACAGAACAGTGGCTTTGACTTGAGAAGTTCATCAAGTATAAAGCAGTTCTTACAGGCACTTCAGTTTACAGGTCAAAGGAATTATCTTTATTTTAAAAAGAGAGCTTGTGGTTTTGAACTGTTTATTGACATGAAAATGCACACAGAGATTGCTTTCTGTGGCGAAGATAGACAGGAAAAATGTCCTTTACAAAATGAGGGGAATGGAAATTTGATGCAGGAATGTCTTCTGGCTCTGTTGCGTCAAACCTAGCCAACCAGTTAGAAAAATAACTCATCAGCCAGCCAGGCTGTTCAGCTTTAGACACATTTATCCAAACAAGGAGATAAGCCAAATAGCACATTTGGTAGGAAAATATACAAATTACGCTACCAGAAAGAGCTCCAAGAAGGTTCACAATGGCCTTAAAAAAAAAAAAAAAAACCTGTTTTTGGTGACAGATTTTGATTTTTAAAGCATTTTAACCTTACACCCTTAAACTTGCTTTGAATTCAGACTCCTTGTAGATAAAATTGCTTATTGACTGCTGACAGGCGTGACCACGCAAACCACACCCACGTTTCAGTGTGCTATAGCAACTCAGGCCTTGGAGTGGTGCTTAAGCTGGTGGACTTTCTGGTGTGAACCTCAAGCACAAAATCCTAGAGATGAAGCTGCATGGTTCACATCACTCACCTAAGCCTGAACGTCGTCCCCTTTAAGAAGTTCACCACGCTAAAAACTCCTAACAGTCACATAACCTGGAGTACCTGTATACATCCTCCAACTTTCTGTCCAGAAAAGGTCTAGGAAAGGTTTAGGGTTTCTGTTCACCCATAATATTTTTGTCACCTATGATATTTGGTCTTACTTTAGGGTCAGAGTTTGACCTTTAAGATACGCCGTTTTAGCCCCAAACACCAGGCTGTAGTTTAGCATTACTACCACCAGGTGGAGACTGTGTCTTAAACACAGGTCTCCTACAAACTGCTGATAATGTTTTTCCCTCCCAGGGCAAGGTCTTAATATTTATAACCAAGAGTTTTCCAGTTACTAACTTACTAGCAATGATAATAATAATAATAATGTAATAATAAAACTTTGTTAAAATAGCTCAGGTAGAATCTTCATATATTGTGTAACATGATATGGGACTTGGGATAGGTTTAATTTTTCTGAGAAATTTGTTTGTTTTTTGTATAGTAAACATACCCTTCTTCAAAGGAAAAAATGAAATTATCAGTTGTTTTCAAAGTTGTACCTAGAGGAACTTTTAAAGAAACATGGCTTCCACTGATACCTTTGTCTTTTCTAAATTCACTCTCAGGTAGCTTTTTGCAGATCTGCTTATTGTCAAAAGTTGCAACCTGAGGAACAGCAGACAATCTAGCACCTCTGGTACTTATCTTGCAATGGCTGCAAACCTGCTTTGTATCACAGCCATGGGGATCTCTAGCTCATGGCTAGAATTTTTATTTCTAGTTCATTAAAATATATTTATTAATCTTCTTTACTGTCTTAACTTAAGGTGTGGAACTTCCCCTGCCCACAGTTTAAAGGCGATATTACCCTGATACCCAAGTAGAGGAGTAAAGCAATCATTTTCTTCTGTTTCTTAAACCAGAAGATTTTTTGCTTATTTTGGTAATTGGTTGTTAGCTCTTAGTGTCAGCTAGTGAAGGACCTCCCATTTTCAAGACCTGTGATCTTCTGTTATTTCAAGTATTCCACACTTCAACCCAGTGACGAAAGATGTTATAGAACTTGTCTTTTTATAGATGAGAAAACTGAGGCTTTTGAGAGATTAAGCACATTGCTCTTAAGTGGTAGAGGCCAGACAGAGTCTAGACTTTCTAGACAAGAGATGGGGTGCTGGCTGGGGCTTAAATTACAAAGAACTTAAAATAGAAAGATTGTCTCTTTTTAATAAAACATTTTAAAGTATAATATAAGTCTTCTGCAAACTGCAGATCTCAGTTGGTTCACAGAGCCAACTGTAAGAAATCTCTCATTTCAAAGGAATCCAGTATTGTTTCAAGATTATTTACCAGTTTCCCCTCAAAAGTGATAACATCTAAGTGCCCCAGGGGCATTTAGTCATTTGATTCAGCTACCCACAGTTAAGAGATTAGTTAAATAAACTATGGTATATTGGTGTGATGTGAAATACAACTCAACCATTAAAACGAGCATTTACCTATATGTCCTGTATAGGTATGTCCCCTCAGGTCACTAGGGGAAATGGCCTTAGGACCGGACCATAGGTAAAAAAAGTAAATTGTGTAATAATATTTGTTGGTTTAAAAATATAGTCATATATTTTTTTCTCTAAGTTGAATTTATATTTTAACTCCCTAATTAAAGATGTAGTTTATATACCAATATACCTAATCTGGTATAATACACTGCAAAATTTTAATAGCTACTTCTAAGGAATGGGATTAGCATAAGGAAAAGATCTTTCACTTTTTGCTTTGTTTCAGTTTTCTTTGTTTCTTTGTTTCAGTATTCTTTTGTTTCAGTATTCTTTTTATAAGTATGTAAGTATTTTTTAAACAGTAATCCCTGTAGATCCTCATTACTTATGTTGTAACCAGTTTGTACTTTTTAACTTTTCACCCATATTACCATTTCCACCTCCCATAATCACCAGTCTGTGCTCTGTACCCATGAGCTATAATTTTTTTAATTGACTAACATTGGTACACTGCATTGTATATAACTCAAAGGTATAAGATCAGGCCCCTTCACATGTATGTAACTACACCACAGCCATTGTTCTGTTGTTTTTTTAAGATTCCACATTTAAATGAAATCATAGGGTATTTTTCTGTCTTTGCTTTACATAGGGTATTTGATTTTCTTGACTCTCTTTGATTCACTTAGCATAATGCATTCAAATTACACATGACAAGATTTTGTTCTATTTTACGGCTGTGTGTGAGAGATTTTATTTACCTGTTCATCCACTGATGAACATTTAGATTGCTTCCATATCTTAGCTATTGTTAATAATGCTGCAGTTGAGGCCGGGCACGGTGGCTCGTGCTTGTAAGCTTCAGCCTATGAAGCAGCCGGGGCTAGGGATCGTGGTTTGAGTCCCGCCTGGGGCCCGTAGCGAGATCTAGTTCCAAAAAAATAGCTGGGTATGGTGGCGCGCACCTGTAATCCCAGCTACCTGGGAAGCTGAGGCTGGGGATTGCTTGAGTCCATGGTACCCTGGGCAACAAGAGCCTGCGGTTCCACGGGCAAAAATAGTGAAACCTAGTCTCAAAATAATAATAATAATGCTGCAGTTAACATAGGAGTGCAGCTGTCTTTTCAAATTTATATTTCCATTTTCTCCAGATAAATATCTAGAAGTAGAATTTATGTATTATGTAGTAGCTATGTTTTACATTTTGAGAAACCCCCATAGTGGCTTCACTTTACCATTCCGACCAACAATGCACAAGGGAGCCTGACACAGTGGCATACACCTTTAATTCCAACCTCGGGAGGCTGAGGCTAGGAATCGCTTGAGTCCACAGGTTGGAGACCCCAGGCAACATAGCGAGACCTAGTCTCAAAAAAAAATAAATAAATAAATAGCTGGGTGTGGTGGTGCATGCCTATAATCCCAGCCTTAAGAGGCTGAGGCTAGGGATCACTTGAGTCCATGGATTTGGGACCAGGGCAAGGTAACAAGACATAATCTCTTTTTCAATTAAAAAAGTAATATATATATATATATATAGACAATGCACAAGGGTTTTCTTTACTTCACATTCCCCCAACCATTTGTTGTTTATTGTCTTTTTGAGTATATTGATTCTTAACACATGAGGTGTTATCTCATTGTATGTGTTTTTTGTTTTTTTTTTTAAAGAAGAGAAAAGGCACATTTGTTCATAATCTGTGAGAAGCTACCCAAGGATCCCATTGAAGACATTGTCTGTACTGAAATGTCCTATTCTGAGTAAGAGAATTTGCAAGAGAAATTTTGCTTTAGTAGTCTAGGAGTCAGAGGTGACACAGTCACAAAGACACTCATGTAAATTTCCTGTCAGGCTGTGCATTGCTTGTGCATCCTCTTTTGGGGGCCCCCGCCCCTTTGGTCAATACCCAGCTCTTCCTTGTAAGGGGAAAGAAAAAGTTGTACTGAGGTTTCCTCCAATTCTCTGGGTGCCAAGAACACATTGGTTTTAATATTTTTGTGAGTGATTATTTTAAGTATTCCTAGTTTTCATGATAAGCTAAAAAGGGCAAAAGTTGCACTTCAGTCCCGTATCCTGCCTGTCACAAATTTGACTATTGAGTAAATCAACAATTTATACAGCTAGGTACTGAATTTCATGGACAGTGTAATTTCCTGACCCCCTCCTCACTTCTGTCAGTGATTCTGCCCACCTTCTTTCAGTCAGTTACTTCCTGTCTGCTTGTTTTCTAGTAAAAATAGCCTGGCACTGGTGGTGGATGGGATGAGTAATAGAGGGAGAGGCTAAAATGGAAGATATGTTTTCTTATCAGTGGTTTCATTATCACCAAAACACAAAACCTGAGGGTAAATAAAAGCTGAGGAAGGGAGTATATGGGTCTTCCAGAGTCGGAGTCCATGTTTAGGCATTTTGGTGTCCCCCGCTTCCCTAACCATAAATGTGATGAGACATTTCCTGCCACCCATGATTTGAGATCATCTCTGAGATCATCTCTGATTGTCCCATGTCAGTATCTTAGGACCTGAGGATGCCAGTAATTGCATTTCACTCCTGCAGCTGCCTCCTTTAGCCTTTTTAATTTTTAATTGGTTAAAATCCTGTCCAGACCAGATAACAGAAGCTCTGCCTCCTCCCATGGGTAGGCTTGTAAAGAGGTAGTGATTTAGGATAAAAAAGTAACTGAGGTTAAACCGGTTTCCATGTTTTCTGACTCCCATTCCTCCCTTTTCTTAATCACTTAACAAAAAGACTAATCCTTGAAGTGTTCTGTGGTTCATTAGTAAAGTATGGTTTTAAGCAAAGAGCTCCTTACCTCTATGAGGAAAAAGATGAAAGGGAACTAGTCTTTACTGCCAAGTATGTGCCAGAATACTGTGTCTATGGACATTATCTCATCGAATCCTTACAACAACCCTGCAAGACTGTTATCACCACCTCCATTTTACTGATGAGATAGCAGAGCTTCAAAATAGAGGGTGAGCCATGGCTGTCTGACTGCAAAGTCCAGCCTGTCTCCTCTCACCTTGGCTGGTGATTTGGCATTAACAACTCATGATAACAGCCCTGAAGATAACATTTTTAAGAGCCTAATGTGCTGCCTGGCACATACCTTAGAAAATGTTCCTCCCAACAGCTTTGGCCACTCTCAGTCACCTCCTGTTCCCTGTTGGAAGTATACCACCACCAATAATTTCCTTTTGTCTTCCTTTAACAGGACCTAGGACAGTAATCCACCCTAAAGCACGAATTATTGCAGAGGCCGGGCCAATTGTGATTGGTGAAGGTAACCTAATAGAAGAACAGGCGCTTATCATAAATGCGTGAGTAAGAGTCTTACAGGTACCCTGAGCTAAATGCCACAGATAGTGTTTTTTTAATATTGGCTATCTGGAGGAGCCTTTAGTGCTGGTGACCATCTGGAAAGTCCCACTCTTAGGATTAGAGAATCAGTAAGGATCTTTTCTAACATAGGTAATTAGTAAATGGGGAAGCTGAAGATCAGGTGTATGAAGGTTCTTTCACTTGCAACTTTTTGTTTCTGACTGAAATGTTAATACTTGGGCCCGTGAGCTTAATTCTTATATGTTTTCACATGCTTAGTAGGGGTAACACCCAGAATTATATTTGAAAGATTGGGGGCTCTAAAGGCAATTTCTAAGTTAGAACTTTCTTTCTTTCTTTCTTTCTTTCTTTCTTTCTTTCTTTCTTTCTTTCTTTCTTTCTTTCTTTCTTTCTTTTTCTTTCTTTTTTTCTTTCTATGGTATTTTTTTTATTGAATAAGGTTTGTTTACATTTGCCTTTTGGGTGTCCCTCCCCTTCCCCACCCTAACTCCCTTGTCTCTCCATCTCTTCTTTCATTGCCATTTATTGTTTACTTTTTAGTCCCTTGGGATTTTCCCCCTATATCCTGTAGCACTGTTCTTTTGTCCAGTGTGGACATGGTTTCCTGGGACACAGTGGCCTGTGCTTAGTTTTCCAAGTGTCTTTTTGCTACTGGCCACCAGTTCACACATGATTTTGTTTTCAGTGTCTCCTCCTTCTTTCTGGTTAGCTGCTCCTGCCCATCTTCTGTCATATTTTGCTTCTTCTTTGTTTTGTAGTTCTGGTTACTGGCGTTGGGAGCGTTTCTCCAGGCCAAAGTTTGTACACCATTTTTTTGATTGAGATAGGCCCCGGCAGATGGTTGGTCTGGTTCGTTGTGGGGCCACTGCCCACCTCTGTGGCTTTCCTTACCCTCTAAATTGGGAGGGTCCTTTGATCATGCTGAAGGTATCTCTGAATGGGAAATTCCATTCCCATCGTTGTAGATCACAGTGGTTGTATTTCTGAGGTAATTCATCTCTATAATCAGTCTTAGAGTCCTGTGTGCCATGGGTCTGACCTGTTCATTATTCCCGGAATACTTCGTTTTTCACCTCTATATTCGTGTGCAACTGCCATTGAATAGCTGATTTAGTTGCTTCTGGTGAGGGTTGACTGGATTTGGAGGAGACCAGAGGGAATGACCCCTACCACTCACTACACCCTCCTCCCCCCCCCCACCAACCTGTGCACCTGGCAGCATGACTGAACTGGGCATGTGGGTGGGACTACCCCCGCCTTCCCTGGCCACCTCATGGTACAGTGACCAGGGGACGCCCCCAGCTGCTCCCTGCCGCCCTGGCAGGTGACAAGGCCTCCCCTGCCTTGTGCTCCCGGAACCCCAAAAGGAGCACAGCAGGCTGCGTGGCTGGGAGCTGGATGGCTGGGAGCTCAGTGCCCAGCAGCATCAAAGTTAGAACTTTAAAAGATAACAAAATATTAGAACATGTATATAGTAAAATGTGCTATATTATTTATGAAATTTTTATAAGCATTTGTCAGTCTTTCTAGATAAAATTTTGGCAGGATATTTAAGCATATACCTAATTTATAGCGATAATGTATGGAATTTGTAAGAAAAACCTTGGGAAAATACCTTATTGTGATAAGGAGATTGATTTGTCTTAATGCTTGCTTAGGATTTGGGAGTTTCTTACTATGTTAAGCTGTTTTTTTTTCTTAAATTAGTTTTTGGCACCTTGAGTGTAAGTCAGTTAACAATACACTGCAGTAACTCAACTGTCAGAGATAAAATACCTTTTAAAAAGTTTTCCTCCTCTTAGACTACAAACATTTTATGTTCAAATATTTCCATTCGCTATCTTACTGCATAAGGTAATTATTTTTTGTGAATACTTGTTTATATTTCATATTCTCAAATGAAAATGTGAAATGATTGTTAAGAATGGAAAAAAATTTCAAATTAGACATAATTTTGATTCTAGTTTAAGAAGCCAAAATTCATAGCCAACATCTTTTTTACTTTGTTCTGCAGAAGACTCCCTGGGGTTTGAGTTTAAAAATTATGGGGAAAACTCACACATATACCACCGACTTCTTTATATTTCACTAGCTTTTTTCAACTCAGAATCAAGCATTCTTGGCATACAGGAAAAATAATTCACATGGAATAAGAAATAATTTATATAGTTATATATTATAAGTTTGATGTAGGTAAAATTGAGAGAATGAGTCCAAATTCTAAAATAATAATTACTTCTTGTAATATTGACTTTTGATTGTCTTTTTTTTAGTTACCCTGATAACATCACCCCTGACACTGAAGATCCAGAACCCAAACCCATGGTCATTGGCACCAATAACGTGTTTGAAGTTGGCTGTTGTATCCTTTGCAATAATTGCTGATAAATCATTTCCAGCTGTCTTTTAGTAACCAAATGTCCTTCTTAGACTTCGTCATAATTTACAACAAATATTTAATTATAATAATTATGTTTTGAGGATTAGGGCATCCATCTCTTTGAAAATATGTTGTTCATCAAACAAATGATCCTTTTTCTTCCATTGACTAACCCAAAATGATGTGAAGTGAGTGTGCTGCTTTCAGACATGTACACACACACACACATCCTTGGTTCAGTATTTTCATGGGGCTTTCTTACTCCTGTTGCTGGGACTACAACTTATTAGCAGATAGCAATGATGACATTGCCATAAACACAGAAACATGGTAAAACAGAATAATAATCCTGACTTTTGTGTGATTTAAGAGCCATAGCTCTGTCCATTTGATTCCTGTATAGTGTTAGGTAGGCTGCGGGTATGCTGCAAGGAAATGATGGTGAATGGGCATGAAAGAATTTCATTCTTTGTTTTTTTCCTAGACAAAGTGCAGGTATAAAATGGACCATTAGGGTCACCAAGCAATCATTACAAATTATGTCCTTAAACATTTTAATGACCTGAAATAATGCTTGCAAACTTAAGTAAGTTTAAAGTGAGCTGCAAAATTTATAGTTTGATTTTATATAGTTTGATTCCCAATTGTACAAAGGGAGAATGTATTAGATAGACAGACAGGTAGGTTTATATAGATCAAATAAGCAGTGCTTTTTTTAAGTTACTGAGTAAGAAGTCGATTTAGTTTTCTTAAAACAATTGTGAAGATATGTTACTGAATTGAGGGATAAGGTGCTCATTTCAAAAGTAAAGTTCTACCTTCAGACTGCTTTGGAGTTCTGGAGCTAAGAGTTCTGGCCAGCAACCCTGCACGGCCCTTCCCTTGCCTACCTCTGTTCTCTGCCCCAGTACAGGATAAGGAAATTGTGAGAAAGACGTTGTGAAATAAGGACTTTGTAAGAAAATGTGTGTATTTTCTTAATTCTGGTTCATAGATTCCCAAGCCATGAAGATGGGAGACAATAATGTTATTGAATCAAAAGGTAAGCTATGTTTGGGGTGCTATTGTGAAAAATAGTTATTTCCTTTGTCTTGGTGCTACCTAGAAAACACCCACTGTACACTCTGTGGCCAAGTGTACTGGGAGGGAAGGTGTGACTGGAAGTGTACCAAAGGATATGTGAGACTTATTCTGTGCTTTTAAGGAGTCTTGTTCTAGAAATGTAGAGTTCTTTGCCTTAACCAACTGAGGCATATGTAAGATAATTATTCTAAGTTGGGGCTCTAAGTAGGCCTAACTACCTCTACGGGGCAACAGCTCCAACAACTTGTCCCTCTAAAGTTCACAAAGAACCTGAACGCTTCTTTAGAATACAGTGTCTTTCTTGGTCCTGATTGGCATAAAAGAAAATGCTACTTCTTTTTTAATTATTTTTTAAATAATTATATTTGACTTTTTGTTAATCTATTAGAATTACCAGTTATTATCATCACTATCATTTTTTGTTTGTTACATTCTTAGTGTGTATCAAGTGTATGTCTTTTGTGTGTGCTCACCACTTTATATTTACTCTCTCATTTATTCATCTTAGCAAACTAAAGTAGCGTGATGCCTTCATTTAATAAACTCGCTCCAAGAATTTTTAATGACTGCACAATTTGTCAACAGCCTAACTGAGTTGAGTTCATTTAGTGCTAGTCTGTGGTACCTGCCTCTGTGCTATACATAACTCAGAATTGAACAATTTTTTTATAGCCAATTTGCATTTACACCTAAGTTTATCTTAAGGGAAAAAAGGTACTTTAATCATTTGATGTCTTCAATTGCAGTACTTCCTTTGTCTATTCTGCTTGTTCTGCAGCATATGTAGGTAGAAATGTCATATTAACAAGTGGTTGCATCATTGGGGCTTGCTGCAACCTGAATACATTTGAAGTCATTCCTGAGAATACAGTGATCTATGGTGCAGACTGCCTTCGTCGGGTGCAGACTGAGCGACCACAGGTACCAAAACCTTTCATTAAAAGGAGTTCGTTATAGCTACTAATTTTCCTAAAATAGCACGTAACTTTTTATACCAGCAAGTCTACTATTTAAAAAGCAAATGATCAGAATCAAATATCAGATAAACATTCCTAAAACTGGAATTTATTTGCAATGGAATTATTCAGTCTTCAAGTTAATATTAAAACTATATACAGGGATTACAGTGACATACTGATTATGGGAAAAGAAAACCCATAACTATTATTCCTGGTCTTAGTAATCTTCAGTGAAGATGTGTTATCAAACCTTACGAACTGATTTAATTAATTCCTCAAGTCTGAGTCTTCCAAGGTATGGAATAGTCATACCAAATTTATACAAAACAGATAACTTGGCTGCTAAATATATTAATTTACTGTCATAGTTTGTGAAAATAAACACAGTTGTGGATAAGCAATCATGTTTGAATATTCTTTTGGCTTATAAGAAATTATAAAATAGCTGGGCGTGGTGGCATGCGCCTGTAATCCCAGCTGCCTGAGTCTGCAGGTTGGAGACAACCCTGCACAACTTAGTGAGACCTGGTCTCTAAAAATAGATAGAATACATAGGTAGGTAGAAAGATAGGTAGAAATAATGACTAGTACGTATTTGGAATCTAATGTTAAAGTAGGAGATGAATAAAATAAGGCAAAGGAGACATTCTAGTTGAAATTTTAAACCTCATTGCCTGACACATTCAATTATATATCTCCTTACTCAGTCTACTTTCCCTTCTCCCAAAGAAAATTCTTCTCAAGCCCTCACTTTGCTCTGATTCTTAGCTGTGTTTTATTAGATGTTAGTAGTCCAGTTCTTTCTGGCTTATTCTGATTTTGTGATTTTGGCTTTTGTATTATAGACTAAATAGGAAATAACAATTACAGTATTTTTTTCACTATCTTTCTGCATAACAGCAAAAGTAATAGAAGAAGGAGAAGTGAAGCTGGCATAAGGGGAGGGAGATTAGAATTAAGGGAACAAGAATATATGTAGTTTTATACACAATACACAATGCTATATAAAACTTTTCCAAATTCACTGATAATAAAGTTCTTGTCAGGGGCCTTATCTAAATAAGGGATACTCCAGACTTATTGAATCATTATCTAGGACAAGAACCTAAATTCCTTATTTTTCACAAGTATTCGCCAAGCAGCTTTTACAAAAGGGAAAGTTTGGATGAAAGTAATGTATGAAAAGTGATTGAGTGAGCATTGGCATGCTGTGCTATGAAGGTCTATGGAAAGCAGTGCACTCTGGCTAAATTTTATTTCTGTTGTCTTCTGTATTTGGAATTTTCAAATTTTGTAGAGGTCAAGGTAGAATTTACAAATGCTAGTTTGAAAACTGATTCTCATAAATAAACTTTTGTTTTTTTCTTATTACCAAACATATATGTTTATTGTAAATGAAAATAAATAAATAAAAACAGGTAAGCAAAAATAAGTTATGAGAATCACCTGTAATTCCACAACTTAGTGATAATTATTTTTACATAACATTAACTTTGTTTTTTATTTATTTTTTCTATTTTTGCTGATCAGTTCTTAATTATGTTTTTAGCCCCAGACACTACAGCTGGATTTCTTGATGAAAATCTTGCCAAATTACCACCATCTAAAGAAGACTATGAAAGGAAGTTCAACTCCAGTTAAGAATTAAGAGAAACTTGCGACAGGATAACGTTTTGTCTTTGACCACTGTCTTTTGAAGGGGCTGCAGTTGTCGATGTGTTCTTAGCAGTTCACAGAACAGTACCTGTTGTCTTTATTTTGTAAATTGAGCTTGAGAGGAAACTATGAATTCTCATTGTAACTGTCCTCTGTAATTTATATAAAATATTATTTTCCTACATCCTTGCTCCTTTTCTGATAATTTACAAGTTTATTCTTTTGTTATATAAATGTTGGTCATACATTTTAGTTATATAAAAGACTACCCATAATAATGAGCATATTGTTGTGTCTTTCTATTTTAGTATGTACTAATCTAAATAAAAATGTGGGTGACAGGACTTTTGGTGTGCATGCTTTTAATCAGTAACTCAATATTTTTTTGTAACAAAGTGTTACTGTGCATTAACTACAGTAAAGCTACGTTTTGAGGGGAGGCGTGTCCAAGTATTCACGTTCATGTTCGAAAGGCACCAGCATACGCACATCCATTCCTGTCTGCCTTTCTGCTAGTGCTCTATCAGCATGTCCGAGGGGATCACCACATCAGGAAATGGCTTAGAAAGTGTTAGAAAGAGCTGCTGTTTGTTAGTGGGCCTGTGTATGGTAAATGAGTTGGTCAGGCCTTTTCCTCCATTAGCCTCTATGACGAGCACCGTGGTTCTGTGAACTCTTCATGATTATATATATGCCTGGGCGCAACAGGTGTGTGCATGTGTGAGTGGACACATCTCGGTCTCAGGGAGGGGATAAAAGGCATCACCCCAAGGAGAGAACATGGGGAAGGAGAGCCAGAGAGAACACCAGAGAGAAAGCCCAGAGAAAGAGCATGAAAATTTCTTGGGGGTTGAATGACTTGCCTGCCTCCCTTCCCCTGATCTTGGTCCAGCCAGAGTGCCTGCCCCTTCAGTTGGCTCAGCCTCCCCAATGTGCCTGTGTACCTTATTCCCTGAGAGAGCCATTAAACCTTCAAATCCACAGAGGGCACCGACATTTTTTTTTTCTCCTTCAACTCCTGACATTCTTTGACTGCTAGAACCAATAAAGAACCTACCCCAGATTGGCATGCTTGCACTACCATGGCATCACAAGCACTACGTGACATCCAGGTCTCTGTTTTACACAAACTTATGTAAATGTTGTATTTGAAATGTAGATTACTTGCTTAAAATGTAACCTTTTTCATTAAATGTCAGTTTGACTTGTCTAGTTTTAATAGGAAGAACCTTGGAGGTTAAGAATATTAAGAGAATGTTGAACATGGCAATACAAGAACTACTTATAACTATATACCTGGTACACTCACTGTCACTTTTTTAGGTTGCATATATTTATTAAATTTGGATAGTACTTACTACATGCCAAGTACTGTTAATAGTAGTTTATTCATAACTCATTAATTCATTTAATTCTCTTTAACCATGAAGTAGTAATGTCACTATTTTACATATATGGAAATTAAGACATTGTTGAAGGTTACCCAGCTAGGAAATGACATTTTCATTCTAGAATTTATGATCTTAGCCACATTTTATACATCTTTTTTTAGAGGACTTGGTAAATGTTTTCAGATAGATGCTTCATAATTCAGTTGGCTTTCTAAATGGTACTTAAAACAGCTGTGAATTTGCCTTGTTTAAAGTCTCTGCTTCTCTTATATTTCTTAATCTGATGATACAGAACAATAGGAAAATTTTAAAAGAATTATATGAGCTTTCCATTGAATTCAGTAAGCATTTCCCAAAAAGAGATCCTTATGTTGAAGCTGCAGGTCTTTCTATTTAAAACTTTGAACTGGTCTGCTTATCACTCTGTGAGGGTGAATTATAGTTGTTTTTCCTTATAAAATCAATGCACTTCTCAGACAATTTAGAGGGTGGGGGAGAAATGTTTCTAATTTCATAATTCACCCTCAAGCGTTTTGGTGACTAATTCTTAGAGTCCAGTCCAACCACTAAAGTGGTTACATGATGGTATCTCAGACTTTAAACCTAATTCCTGCTGCAGACCTGCTGTTGTATCACAAGAGGGCACTGTGAAACAGGATAGTTTTTCCCTTACTGATTAGCAAATGCATACTTCTACTAAACGGTACCCTATCCTAAGGTTACTGTAGACTAAACATACACTAAACATAAGCCAGAAATAGTTCCTTTCCTGTTTCTTTCAAAGGAATCTATATTGATATTTTGGAACATTAATTGGACCTAGTGACTTCAACACATTTAAGTGGAGGCTCAGGTATTTCGTCCCTGTCCTCACAGAGAGCACTATTGGTTTTGCCAGAGCTCTCGTAATGTTCAAGTAAATTATCTTTGTTAGTGTTCCTCTCAGCTGAGTTTCAGTGATAATTTCATATAAGTCTCTGGGTTTAGATTTTCCATTTCTTAAACCCACTTAGCTTCTCTATAGCTCACATCTCAACTACTGTCTTGTTCTCTGTGGAAAATAATTTCTACTGCTATAGGCTGTAATTTAACCAATTCTCATCAGCAACTGCAGTGTGGGCATCAGGCTCACCAATCTGCATAGGTTCTAGCAGTTATACAAACACACCAGGCAGGGCAGGGCAGTGACCAGGCGTAGGATGGGGCTGGTAGGCAGGCAAGCCCCTCACCACCTCAGGAATCTTCACACTCATTTTCTGGCCTCCTCCTCTGGCATTTTCTAGTTCTCTCATGTTTGTGTTCCTGCTCATGTGCCCTTTTATCCCTCTCTCCTACCTCCAGGTGTACACACATCTGCCCAAGCCCACTGGACCACACAATCATGGGGAAGATGCAGTATCCCAGGTGCTGATATACAGGCTAATGAAGGAAAAAACCTGACTCACTTATCCTACAAGGCGCACCCAGTTTTCACAGCCAGTCCTTGGTGGGTTCATCACTTTGCTCCCTAGTAGTATGTATGCCTTCTGGATTTTGGTCATTTGTTTTCAAACTTGTTTATCCAAGATGGACTTCGGATTTTATAAATTAATTCAATTATACCAAAATCTGATAAAAAGGGTAAAGAGAGTTGTAATCGCTATGAAAATAAGTTGAATACTTGGGAAAGATCTGATAAAGATAAGGAAAAATTTGCTGTGCAATTAAGTGTGGGCTAAACAACTGTGAAAGTTTTGAGAGGAAGAGAGAATTGTTAAAACATAGAACTTTGTCCTCAGACTGCTCCACAAATGACTTGAATCTTCACTGAAGTGAAATGGATATTAATATTTGCTGTGTTAATGGATGACTTCCATGCAACCCCAGTGAGTAGACCCCACTAAAAGAGAACTTAGCTTAACATCAAAAGGACAATGGATGAAACTGTATATTTCAAATGAAAAAATTAAGTTTTAAGGATATATATTATTTTGTGATTTCCTATTTTAAACCAACCTGAGACCCAGACTACATAGGGGAAGAACATTTCTGTAGTAGACTCTCAGGAGCTACCTGTCATACACAGATAAAGAGAAATTAATTACCTGCACCTCAATGCTTACTGGTGACTTATGTCCACTTTCAAAAGAATAATTTCACTTTCATAGAGATAATATAGAATCCCTTATCTCTTGGTTAAATATTACTGATTTTTAATGCAGCATATTCTTAGAACTCAATCACCAAAAACATATCTAAGCCTATTAGTTAAAAGAATAGCTTCTGGTTTTTCAATTTATCCTAAAGCTGTACCTAAAATTAGTTTCCATCTTCCTTATGACTAGCTGATACAATTGTAGATAAGTGAGAAATATATGTGTATGTGGGTATGAATATGAATATGAAAAATATATACAAATATACATAGCTTAAGTACTTAGACCAAAAGAGAAGAATGATAAGCTTGGTTTTACTTTAGCCAGCCTAACCAAGATTATCTAATTCTGGACTTGGTAGGTGAGGTAACACATGTTCTCACTAAGTAAGTGTGAGCTAGATTTTCTGTTAGATGTAGAAATTTTGCGTCCTAACTGATAACAACAAAAACTTCCAAGAAATTTTGCTTCTGTTTTGGGGTGCCTTGTTTGCTGGTCAAGTTGCATCTGCCTATTCTATGGACTATTCTGGCACTTCTGGCTGCTGCATGGATGGCAAATTGAGGAGGGGCCAGAGCATGGGGACAAGGATGCCAGACGAGAAATTCTGTTAATAAGAGATGATGACTTGGTATGTAGCATGAGTATATGGATGACTGGACAAATTAAAGAGATCAAGGAGATATAATTGTGATAAGACTTTGGAAAAAGAAGAGACAAGGTGCCAAGCAAAATAGGGGTTTCTCTTGTGTGTATAATTGATGGATGATGCTCCACTCACTAAGCTCTAAAGAGGAGAAGGAGACACAAATTAACTGAAAATAGATCAAAGACCTAAACACAAGAACTACAACTATGAATTCTTAGAAGAAAACACAGGGGAACATCTTCATGACTTTAAATTTAGCAGGGCTTTTTTTGGACACAGCACCAAAAGCACAGGCAACAAAATAAAATAGATAAGTTGGAGTTCATTAAAATTACAAATTTTAATGCAGTAAATGATAGTATCAAGACTGAAAAAACAACCCACCAAAGGGAGAAAATATTTTCAAACATGTATCTGACAAGGATTTAGTATCTGAATTATATAAAGGACTTCTATAAGTTTGACAACAACAAAAAATTTTAAATTTGATAAGTAATTTGCATTTATTTCCAAAGATATAGAACTGGCTAATAGGTACATAAATAGATTCTTAACACCATTAGTCATTGGGGAAATTAAATAAAAAAACAAGATACCACCTCACACCCACTAAAATGATTACAGTACAAAAGCAAAAGCCCCAGAAAATAATATTGGTAAGGATATAGAGAAATTATAACCTTAGTTAATTATTGTTGTGCAATAAAACGAAGCTAGCGTTGAAAAATACTTTTGGTTCTTAAAAGTTCACCTTTTGGCCTAGCAATTTCTCTCCTGCATATCTGCTCAAGAGAATTGAAAACAGACCCTCAAACAGATATTTATACACTGAATTTCATAGCAGTATTATTTACAATAGCTCATAGAGAGAAACAACCCTATCAGTGAACAATTGTATGCCCATAGGATGTTATCTGGACAGAAAAAGAAATGAAAAGCCTATACATCCTCCATCATGTATGAACAATGAAACATGCACAGTAAAGAAAAGATCCTAAAGGCTACATATTTTATTACTCCATTTACATGACTTGTTCAGAATACATAGAAAGTAGGTTAGCAATTGACAGTACATGAAGAGGAAGAGCAACTGGGAAATGTAGGGTCTTTTTGGGATGAAAGAAATGTGATGATGGTTGCATGACATCACAAATACACTAAAAGCTACTGAATTATACACTAAAATGTCTAAATGGTTAATTTTGTGATATGATGTTTGTCTCAATACAAAAAATTTCTGTATCAGAATTGCCAAGAGTGATGAGGCAGTCACTTAATATCTTAAATGAAAGTACAAAACAATTTATTGTTTGATCTACTAAGGCAAAGCTGTGCTAATAGGCATGGTCTCCAATAAGAGAGAAGATACCTGAATTTACATGGAGTTTTTGAAAAACATGGAATTCCTAATTGGTGGACTTAGAGAGGTGTAAGTGGGTTGACATCAGCTGTAAAATATGTTGCTTGGGTAAGACATGCTAATTGGCTGGTGTTGGGAGACATTTTGATTGGAGCTGGCCCTTTCTTAATGGCTGATATTCATAAGCAAGAGTGCACTGACCAGTTAGTTGGCAATAACTCTATTGCCAGTGCAACTAGCTATCTCTGAAAGAGTGAAGAGGTTTAAAACTGGTTTTGGTGGTTCCCTGTTACTACGGAGCAATCAATCTCTCCCTAAGTCTGTTGGGCTCTTGAGGTGGCTAATGGGATCCTAGGGCATCAAATGTAGCTAGGACCCACAGCCCAAGAAGCCAGCAGCCAGTTCCCCTTGCTCCAGTTTTCTCACAAATTGTTTGCTCCATTGGTTTCTCAGCAAACCTGCATTCACTATGCTGCATGTACGTGACCCAGCCTGTCTGTCCTCACTCTCCAGTGGACACGTACTTTGTTCACTGACCTAGAGGAATGACTAAATAGAATCTGACAGTCCCAAGTTAAAACTCTCAGCTGTAACCAAGAAGGCAAAATCCTGCAGTGGCAGCATGACTGTGGGCCCTGAGTCTCAGTAAGGGCAACTCATGAGCAAGGAGCAGAGGCTGAGGAACATCCCATCTCTATCTCCTACTCCACTCAGTCAAAAATGAATCTACTTGCCTGTCTGCCTAAATTTCAGGCAATGTTCTTTTTAAGGAGTTGCTAGAATCTAAAAATAAGCTGGTCATGGTGGCACGTGCTGTAAATGACAGCCTGTGGAGTCGCGGCTGGGACTGGGGAATCTCGGTTTGAGACCCACCAGGGGCAACATAGGGAGACCTAGTCCCAAAAAAAAATAGCTGAACATGGTGGCATGCGCCTGTAATCCCAGCTACCTGGGAAGCTGAGACTGGGGATTGCTTGAGTCTGTGGTACCCTGGGCAACATGAGCCTGCGGTTTCACAGGCAAAAACAGAAACCTAGTCTTAAAAAAAAATCTATAAAAACTCTCATAATTAAGAGAGAAGACTGCAATCTTACGTTTAGAGAAAAATCTCCATTATGTTCACCACAGTTTCTTCTTGTTTTACTGCAAGTCAAGCCTTTAAGGATCCACGGCACTTTCCATATTACAATTTCAGCACCTCATGACCACCAGCACCATCCCACATACATACCTTAGCTAAAGCTAGAGGTTTCTTTGAATATATAGCATGAAGTTGCGATAGCAGTCATTTGAAGAGGGTAACCCCAATCTGTACTCTCCCATATATATTCTATTCACCCTCTCCCATCAGTCCCCAAATGTCCTGAGGTTGCTACTTAAAAAAAGAAGAATTTAAATGAATATTGCTTTGAAAATTAATTGTGACTATTTTCCAGTACTCAGTAAGCAAATCAACATGGAAACTTCAATGTGTGCACTGGGAAGACCCACACTTCGTTATCCTTTTTTCACAATAGTGTGTGGTCATGGATACTCCTTTCAGTTTTCATGTCTAGAGTCCTGTTGGCTATGGCCCTCACTGGAGAAATATACCCAGATTAAAAGGGAAGAGTGTAGAAACCATCAGCTTGTTGGACCCAGGCGTGGCTGTGTATTAACCCACAATCCAGGCGCAGGTTTGGAAATAGTTGTGCCTCCCTCTGAAAGTCCCACCAGACAACACTTGTAAAAGACCAAGGCCTTTGCCCCTATACAGTTCAGACCACAGCTTTTCAATTTTTTGTTTTGTTTAGCTAGAAAAGAGAAAACAGGCCCCAAATGGAGTCACTTGTGCTAAGACGCACACACCGTGCTCAGACTTAATACATTACCTAATCGAATTTTCATCATCTCCCAGAAATGTAAACTTAAACTGGACAATCTGGAGTTGCCTGGCCAACACTAGTGAGATAATCTGCCAGATAGATCCCTTCTCCCTGCCCAACCCCCAAAAGCTACTTACTTGAAACCATCTTTTCTTTATTAATAATTACCTTACTCTCCCCTGTCATGGCATCTGACTACAAAGCCTTTCATTTTGTACAGGTTTTTGGCGCTTCTTCCTGTTTGCTGACGGGATGCTGCCCATTCACAAGATGCTTAATAAAATCAACCAGACCTTTAAGTTGACTGAGATGAATTTTTTCTTAAGCTTGCACAAAATACTACTGTCTAAAGGATAAATATTAACAGAGTAGTTTCACAAGAAAGGCTGTTGTTTTCTTTCTGGGTAAACAGTTGATTTTTTTTTAGCATTTAAAACAAACTAAAGCCTTCACAGTTAATGACTCTTTAGAATATCATTCCAAAAGTGTACTTCATTAATCTGTATGCTGCCCTTCACTAAAAGAAATTTGAAGTGGATTAAGATAAATAATGTAGCAGGAAAATGAGGAGAAGCAGATGGGCTAACCCCGAGATCTAGTTAACCACTGTGATTGATGATGACTTGGCTTTGAGAGCAGGTATGCAAAGCAGCTAGTAGAAAACCTTCAACATGGTAATACTAACAAATGCTAACTAGAATTCTTATCATTCACAACCACTAGTACATTTTGCAAAATCCCAAATTATTTTATCACAAAAAAGTGGCAGATACATCCATTTTTAAGGTTTTAAAATAATTTTGTAACAAGACACAGTTGGTTTGGAATCTACCGGTACAGTTAAGCACTGGGTTTACTCGGCAGTGTTTGGGCTCTCTCTTCTTCAAACACAGGGTCATTGGAGCCTGTGGTTCAGGAAATAAAAAAGAATGATTAAACTAACAGTGTGCTTTTGCCACCTATTAAGCTCTTTCATCTCTGAATGGAAAGTTTGGTGGAAATAACTTCCGCAATATTTGGTCAGTGGTCTGAAAAACATCACTGATTCTTGGTAATCATGAAAAAATGAAGATTAAATTACATTGTTCTCATCACATAGACTACAAAGTTTCATCTATATGACTAGAAAAATATTTCTAGTGCAGGTGGGAGAATGGAAAATCTAACAAAATAGGATTTCCTTTCTCATATCTCTCATCTGTATCTGAAATCACTGTTTAGCTGTAGGGCCCAGAAGCGCCTCAAGAGTGGGGTCTGGAGTGAGTCCCTGTCTACACACCAGTGGTTGGCTTCAGCAGAACTACCACAGACCTGTAGTGAAAAAACTGGTAGGACTCCCTCTGGGCTGGGTTAGTTGCTCTTTATAGCCCTCTTTTGCCTCTTCTTTTTTGCCTTTTGCTAAGTTCATTCTTTGATTCCCCTAGGGTGATATCAGAGGGCACTTAAAAATAGTGTTACCTTTCCTCAGCTGTACTAGCACAGTGCACTCAGTAAATAAAGGAATGAGAACCACGTACCATTTAGAACAAAAATGACTTCAGTATTTGTAAAACAGGTACTAAGTTGTCAAAATTGTCAAAGTGACGTACACAGCCTTCCAACATGCCTGTAGGATTTCCCTTTAATCTCTGTGATTATCCAGTTCTCCTCATCTTATCAGAAACTACCATCAATTATTGCTTAGCAATTCTGTCTTAATGAAAACAAGTAGATCTGGGGTGAAAAGAAGAACAGCAGATGTATAGTTCTATTTTATGGATTGGTAAGAAAAGAGGGAATATGAACCTGAATAATTTCCATCATTAAGGAAATTTTAAAAAAACCTCAATGAAGTGGTTGATGTGAAATATATATATATGTATAAATTAAAATAAAAAAGTTTAAAAAAAAAACCTAATTTACAAAGAAGAAATTTATGGGCTAAAAAATCTTTTTTACTTTCTTGTGAAAAATCTGCATTTGATCCCAACTGAAATGAAATTTTCTTTTTTCCATATATTTAATTTAATTTTAATTTTTTAATTGCTTGTACATATATATATTTTTTTATCTTGTTGTATATCTGAGGTTCTCTCCCCACCTTATCACCTGTAAAATGATCATCATAATCTCTTGTGCCCATTCCTCCCCCCCCATTTTTCCCCCTTCCCTCTCCCTTGCTCTATGCTTCAGTTCTTTGACAGTTTTAAGTTTTACTTGTCCTTTTTTTGTTTTCCCTATATCCTACATATAAGTAAAATCATCCAGTAGTTCTTTTTCTTTCTGGCTTATTTCTGCTAGTAAAATTCCTTCTAGGTCCATGCATGTTATCACAGATACATAAAATTCATCCTTTTTGATTGCTGAATAATATTCCATTATGTAAATATACAACTTTCTGATCCATTCATCTGTTTGGGGGCTTCTGTTGTTTCCATAGCCTGTCTATTGTAAATAGTGTCCTTTTGAATCAGTGTTTTTGTATCCTTTGGGTAGGTTCCCAGGAGTGGAATTGCTGGATCAAATGGTAGTTGCATTTTCCATAGTTTGAGGATCCTCCACACAGCTTTCCATAGTGACTGAACCAGTTTGGATTCCCACCAGTAGTGTAAAAGTGTTCCTTTCTCTCCACATCCACATCAGCACTTGTTGTTGCCTGTTTTGTTTGTTTGTTTGTTTGTTTGTTTGTTTGTTTGATATGGGCCATTCTTACTGGTGTAAGATTGTGATTTTGATTTGCATTTCCCTGATCATATAAGCAATGCTGAGCACTTCTTCATATGCCTAATGGGCATATGTATTTCCTCTTTGGAGAGTTTCTTTTAAGCTCTTCTGCCCATTTTTTGACTATGCTTTTCACTTCATTTTTGTTAAGTTGTGTGAGTTCTTTGTGGATCTTTGATATCAGGTCACTGTCAGTTGAGTGGAGTGCAAAAGCTTTTTCCCTTTAAGGTGGGTGTCTCTTTATTTTGCTTAATATCATGAAGCTTTTAGCTTCATGCAGTCCCAGCTACTTATGTTTTCCTTCATTTTCTTTGCTTGTATAGATGTGTCCTTGAAGGTGTTTCTGCAGTATAGGTCATGGCAAGTTTTGCCTATGTTTTCTCCTATATATTTTATGGTTTCAGGTCTTATATCCAAGTCTTTTATCCATTTTGAGTTGGTTTTGTATACGGTCTGAGGGAGTAGTCTAGATCCATTTTTTTGTGTGTAGCAGTCCAGTTTTCCCAGCACCAATTGTCCCATTTATTGAAGTGACTATCCTTGTTCCAGTGTATGTTTTTGGCTCCTTTGTCATAGATTATTTGCTCATACACATGGGGCTTTACTTTTGGACTTTTAATTCTGTTCCATGGGACTGTGCGTACTCCATTGTTTCTCCTTTCAGTCAGGAGGACTTTGGCTATTTGAGGTTTTTTATTATTTATACGAATTTCAGTAATATCTGTTCTATTTCTTTAAAGAATGTCATTGAGATTTTTATTGGAATGCATTGAATCTGCAGATTCCTTTAGGTAGGATGTCCATTTTGATAATACTAATTCTTCCAATTCATGAGTAGGGGATGTCTTTCCATGAAATCGATGTAATTTGAAGACTTTCAAGGTAACAAATGCCCTATCATACTTCATTCATGGTTAGGAATGTCTAAAATGTACCTCCTGTCCATTGGAATTTTCACTGAACCAGAGAAATAAGCATTAATGCTGATGTACAGTCACACTGTGATTATGAGCAGTAGAAAAAAATGAGAGAACAATTTGACTTGTAGAGCCTCCCCATTATTGTGAAAATCAACATCTGAAATCTTCAGAGATGATTATTAAACTTATACATGTATTTTAAAAGTCTGTTGTACAGAGGGTAGAATTCTGGTAGGATTCTACTTGTGAAGTGAACAGAGGTACACAAACTATGGCACTTTTATATATTGCTGCTTCTTTCTTTGGTTAAGTAAAACATTCAGCTGACACATGGTAACTTTTAGAAGTGCTTAACCATGAAGGAGGCAAGATAGCAGCTGGCTAATGGGGATTGGAACGTGCTTTCTACCCCTAACTGCTGCATGTCGTGACCGTCATCAATCAGCCCAACACCCAATCTCTCAGCCAAAGAGCAGCAGATTCTGAAGTTTTTTTCCTTGTTTTTCTTTTGGAATGTTTCTACCATGAGATCAAAGCTCCACTCAGAAATATCTCTGCATGGTATCTATAATACTGATTTTTTTTTCTCAGTTCAAAACAAGAAGGAATGGTTTTGGCCCAAGTGGTTCAGAAGCTCTGATTCCAGAGACAGGGGAAGGAAGATATAGGATCATTTTTTTTCTTTTTTTTAAGAGACTAGGTCTCACTATGCTGCCCAGGGTAGTCCCGAACCTATGGGCTCAAGTGATCCTTAGCCTCCCAGGTAACTGGAAGTACAGGCAACTGCCACCACTCCCGGCAGATCCTTCTTTTTTTAACTCTGATCCTGGAAAACTGAACTGTATCAACACAGCAAGATGGTGTGTTGTGAAGTGTGAAGTGTGCAAATGAAGCTGGGCCTGGGTCAAGAAAACTTAGTTTTAAGTCTTAAATGTACCTGCCTCGCTTTTCAGGTGTGTGAACATGGTTTATGCTGACACACTTCTGCCCTCCCACCTCCCCTGCCCAATCTCCTTGTGCCCACTGTGCCTGCCTTATAGCCTTTACTTGACTTCCCTTGTTCCCTTAAGCAGCCCAGTCCATCTTATGGCAGATCCCCAGCCTCTGCTTTCCTCTTTTCCTCTTCTGGGCTCAGTTTTTGCTGTTGTCCTCCTTAATGGCTCTGGAAATGCGCATTACATTCCTTGGGTTTTTGTGCTGGCCTTATTTTGGGGGGTTACACCCAAACCCGTGGCTTCAAGTGCCTCCAGTATGCTAATTATTTGCCACTGGGATTTCCAACCTGCTATTTCTGATATCCAAACCCCAGTGGCCTTCTAGATACCCTCTCCATGCAAAGCCTAGCCTTTTTGTGTAAAGGGTGTAAAAGGTACATTCACCCAATGAGTCTGAAAAATGCCATGGTCTGTTGTGGGAGGCCCTCCCTTTAGAGCAGATAATAGGTGGCATTAATGGTATAGTCATAGGTCTTAGAAAAAAACTGACAGAACTCCCTCTGGCCACTAAAACCAGCTCCTCTTTGTATGCACTCTTTTGTCTCCTTGTTTTTGCCACTGGCCAAATCATTGGGCAATTCTATTCACCTGAAATGACAGACAGGGCAGTGCTACCTCTCCTCAGGGTTCCAATACAGTGCATGGCAGGCACTTATTTTCCCCACTGGCAAACATTCTAACACACTTAGAGGGTAAATGAGTTGGTCAGGCTTTTTCTACCATTAGCCTCTATGACCAGCACCTGTAGTATTACCACCTCCCCATGATCGTGCATGCCTGGGACCAGTCAGAGTGCACATATGTGAGTGGGCTCACCTGAGCCTAGGAAGAAAGGATCAAAGGGTGACATCACCTGGGGGAAGGGAGGAGAGAACTTCAGAAAGGATAGCATGAGAAGGCAAGCGCAAGGGCCAGGTATGGTGGTGTGTGCCTGTAAACAGCAGCCTAGGAAGCTGTGGCAAAGGGCCAGGGATGGTGGTTCGAGTGCCACCGGGGGGCACGCAAAAAAATATAACGGGGTGTGGTGGTGCACGCCTGTAATCCCAGCTAGCTGGGCAGCTGAGGCTGGGGATTGCTTGAGTCTGTGGTAGCCCAGGCAACGAGAGCTTGCGGATCCACGGGCAAAAATAGCAAGAACTACGCTCAAAAAAAAAAAAAAAAAAGGCAAGCACAGAGAGAGAAAGGGGCAGGAGGAAAATTGTGAAGATTTCTTCAGGGTTAGGGTGCTCAGCTGCCACCCAGACCCCTGTTCCACTGCATAGTCTACCTGTTTGTCATACAATTGGCCCAGCCTCCCTGACTGGTGTTCCCGTGTACCTGGCTCCCTGAGAGAGTGTTAAAGCTGTAAAATCACCAAGGGCTCCGACATTCGTCTTTTGTTGCTAGAACTGATGAACCTAGCCAGATTGGCCTCGCCTGATCTTGTGGTACAATACTTTACTCCTCCCTGGACCATCAGTGGCCTGTTCAGCTCCATTCTACATTGCAAATATCTCGAAGCATTCCTTTTTCTCCACCCCTTTTACCTAAGATCATCATCTTGATCCTTTAGCAACTTCCAGACTGAATTTCATCACTCTCCTCTCTTGAGTCGACCTAACATTCTTCTTAAGGGGCCTAATGCAGGCTGCCTTCACACATGGGAAGGCATCTGAGGAAAACCCATCTCGGGGCACCTCCTATGCTTGCCTTGCACTCACTGGGCTATCACACAGCACACCATTCTCTCCTAGGTCACCATAACCTTGGTCGCAATGTCTCTGCAACTTGAAATGACCCTTTGCCTTGCCTGTCAAACACCCACTTACCCTTTCAAACCCAGTTCAGACTCGAGCTCTGACTTAATGGAGTCAACACTCCACTCCACCCCCCTCCTGAGCCAGCTTCCTGAGGAAAGGCTGAATTGCTGACTTTATCCTCCACCTCCAACTCTCTTGTGTGATGATGCCCACGCAGAGCAAGTACTCAAAAATGCCTGCTGGTTTTCATTTCATCAGAACAAGAAAACTGGAAAGCCACACAGATCCATTTCCTAAGAGTCTCATTTCATCTTAACCTAATTTTAATCTAATTTGATAAGTATTTATTAAAATGAATTTTAGAGATGGAGAATAAGCTCTTATAAGAAAATTCTGAGAGTGGAAGTCTGGTACTGAGGTAACAGAAATCTCCCTTGATTGATCCTAAGTTCTTCACAGGGACAACCTGGAGCTGGCAGTGAAGGCAGCAAGAAGGAGGAGTAAAATTCAGGTTTTCATGAACAGGAATAAAGAAGTAGTGCTGTAATACCTCCCAGAATCATAATAGCATACCTTAATTGCCGCATACTTGTCTAAATAAAACTGGTCTGATGGAGAAGTAACTGGACTTACACAGCAAAGAGCAAGTGAAATGACAGGGTGTTGGGATAAGGACACTCAGAGAGGGAGGCTGTTAAAGTGCCGTCATGGGGTTCCAGCAGCAACAGCACAAGGGTGATGCAAAGGCAAGAGGCATTTATTTTCTGACTTAAGTCAGGGTCCAGCACTGACCTGGATCACTGACGCAGCGGTTACATCAGGGCGTGTGAGGACCCTGAGCCCCCAGGCGGTTCTCTTTTATCCCTTGGCAAGGGGCTTGGGAGTATGTAGACCTACTTTGGTTGGCTAGTAAGGGCTTGGGGATACGTGGACCTACTTTGGTTGGCTAGTAAGGGCTAAGAGATAAGGATCTTACCTGGCTACTGAGGGGCTTTGCCATATAAGGAGATGCTGCTGGCCGATGGCCAATGATGCCTTGTATGGTTGGCTTCTGGCTGACATGGCCTTTATGCCCATGTAAGGTTGGCTTACCTGCCCCTTTCCATAGAAGCCTAACTTTTTTACCAAAAAAATGGCTGCTTGATATCCGCTAACAAAATGGTCATCATTTGATATTTAACAAGGCGAGCTCTGTTCCAGCCCTCTGTTGTGGTCTTTCCACCTCTACTGCTACCACACAGTCAGTCAGGAGCAGATCTGGGGGTAGAAAAAGGAACCCTCTCCATGAATAAATGAAAGGATAAAGAAAATGTTGTATATACAATGGACTATTATTCAGTCATCACAAAGAAGGAACTCCTACCATTTGTGAAAATCTGTGGGCCTGAAGCTAAGTGAAGTAAGTCAGTGAAAGATGAATGATATCACTGATGTGTGAATCAAAAAGTAGAATGGTTGCCAAAGATGTTCGTCAAAGGTTATAAATATTCAGTTATAAGAGGAATAACTTTTGGAGACCTAATGCATAGCTTGGTGATCATGGTTAATACTACTATGTATAGCTAAAATTTACTGAGAGTAAATCTTAAATATTTCACACATACATAGTAGGTGCTAGGTGTGTTAATTGTGGTAGGTATTTAATAATGTGTATGTGTATCAAATTATTGCATTGTGCACCATAAAAATCACATTGTGCAACCTGAATTAATACAATTTTTTATTGATGTTAACATTGGTTTATAACATAGATTTCAGGAATACAGCATTACAATTAAACATCTTTATACACTACACTATAATCCCTACCAAAAGTCTAGTTTCCATCTACCACCATACAATTAATTCCCTTTGACCATTTTTATTTGCCCACTGTTCCTGTCCCCTGTCATAACAACATTCTCTTGTCAGAATCTGAATCTACATTTGTTCTTTTTTTTTTTTTTTGAGACTAGGTCTCACTATGTTACCCAGGGTAATCGCGCGGATTCAAGTGATCCCAGCCTCAGCCTCCCAGGTAGCTGGGATTACAGGTGTCTTCCACAGCACCAGCTGCTTTTTTTGAGAACCAGATCTCTCTATGTTGCCCAGGATTAGTCTCAAACCCGCGAGCTCAAGCGATCCCCATCCTCTTACCTCCCAGCTCTTGGATTATAGGTGCGCGCCACCACGCCCAGCTTACATTTGTTCTTTATGTACTTTTTAAATTTTCCATACGAGTGAAATCATATGGTATGTCTTTCTCCATCCAACTCAAAATGATACAATATTGATTTGTCAATTGTACTCCAATAAATCTGGGTGAAGCTGGGTGAAGGAAAACAACCTAGAGGAAGGATGACTTTTTTGAAGGATGGGAAGGGAAGGGAAGGGGAGGGGAGGGGAGGGGAGGGAAGGGAAGGGAAGGGAAAGGAAGGGAAGGGGAAGCCCTGGTTCCTATGTAGTCCCCCCCCCCCCATAGCTTCAGCCTGCTCATTGATGAGTTGTATCCAGTCAACCCTGAGACCAGCTCATTCTGGTCCTGGCTCCCCACTCACCCTTGCCTTTCCTGGTTTGTATACAGTTTGATCCATTGGTGGCCCC
>PVHY01017053.1:0-13935 GCA_004024945.1 Uropsilus gracilis
GAAGGGGGAGGAGGAGGGAGAGACAGAAAGGAGCCAGGACAGGAGAGAGAGGAGAGAGGAAAAGAGAGAGAGGAGGAGGGAGAGAAGAGAGGAGAGAGAGAGGAGGGGAGAGAGTGCAAGTGAACTCAGAGAAAGAGTGTGACGATTCCCTGAGGCTGGGGCTGGGGCCTGGGGCCTGGGAGACTAGTCTGCCCCTCACCCCCTGTCCCTGATGGCCTGCCTGGCCTGGTGTTTGTCAAACAGCAGAACGGCTCAATGGCTCAATGCAGATAGAAGACATGTCACCCCATCACTGGTCTTGTTCAACACGCTTGGCACAGCTTGGGTGCTGCTGTGGAAAGGGCAGACATCCATGTCATCTTCTCTACGCCAATCCTGAGCCTGTGACTATAAGCAATTACTTTTATTTATCAAGGGTAAGAAATCGCTGATAGACTTAGAGATTCACGCATGCTGGAGACCAGCTTGAGGACCACAAAGATGGCCTCCGGGAGGGAAGGGGCTGGGGCAGGCTGGCACGGGGAGGGGCCCTTTAGTACAGGCTAGATGACTGACGTTGATTTCCCAGTCCTCAGATCATCTGTGTCCGTGCAGCCGCTTTCCAGCTCTCCAGCTTGAAGTTTGCTGTAGCTGGTGTCGACCGCTTAGCTGGGGGGAGCAGCGAAGACAGACAAGACAGGGCGTTTTTGCTGAGCCTGATGCTGAGCAGAGAGGCATGGCTCTCGCAGGAGCGTCTGGGAGAAGACAGCCGTGGGGACATGTGCTTTGTAGTCCTGTCCTCTTTCCCGTTGCCTTCCTATCCCCTGCGTTGACGATTGTGTCCTACGCCTCTTGCAGAAAAGTCCGAACAATCTTCGGCCAGTCATGTGCTCGTGGCCCTCAACACTTCCAAAGAGTCACATCGTCACACAATGCTCGCTGAGTGAGGGGAATAGTGACACGGCCCCCCTGCTGGGGATGGGGGCTGGCGAGAATGGGGAGGGTAAGCTGAGAATCAGAGGCCATCAAGCTACTGTAGACTTGCGACTAGACATCAGGGCATTTCATGTCGCCAGGGCACGAGATGGGATTTTGAGGGGTTATGGAGGTAACTATGATGATTAGTTCGATGTATCAACCTGGGTCATGGTACCCAGATATTTGGCCAATCATTATTCTGGCTGTGCCTGTGTGTTTTCAGAGAAGATGGACACTTGACTCAGTGGGCTTTGAGTGGACTGCCTCCATGCTGTGGGTGAACCTGTAGGGTAAATGGATTGTCAGGGTGTTGAGTTTTCCGCCACGAGCCTCTATGACCAGCATCTGGGGCGTGGCGCATCTATGCCTGACCCATTCGGTGTGCGCATGCTCGCGAGGGCTTACCTGGGCCTGGGAGATAGGCACCAAAGGGGGTGTGTCTCCGTGGGGAAGGGCAAGGAGGGAGGGGAGAGAGAGAGAGCGAAGAACAGAATAGGACAACTGGAAAAAGGGAGACATTCAAGTGCTTGTTTCTTTGCTGCCCTGTTGGTGATTAACGTTTCTATGAAGATAATTCCCAGGGCTCAGACATTCTTTAGCTGCTAGAGCCAGTGATGAACGTACCCAGACTGGGATGGCTGCAGAAGAGCGCCTCCTCCAATTAGCGGAATGTCTTAATTGGACAAAGATTGACCTTCCCTGAACCAAAAGGAGCCTGGCAGCTGATGGCCTCAGAGTCAGCTGCGGTCTCTCTTCCCTCCTCTCCAGTCCAGCAGTTTATGCTGCAGATTTTGGACCCACCAGACTGCACTACCATGTGAGCCAATTCCCTAAAATAACCCCCTGTCTCGAGTCACAGCTTATTTGTTTTGTTCTCTGGAGCACCCTGACTCATGCATTAACTGTGCTTATTTTTTTGGTGCAACATTTGAAATTCAATAATATTTTGCAGATGAAACTACTTAATGATTTGATTCTATTTACGAGCAGCCTCTTTGAGTTTCCTGCCTCATCTGTAAAAGGACAATGGTCTTGTGGAACTTGTTAGCCATCCTTCAAAATGCAGCTGCCTCTTCTTTATAGGTGTGTCATCCTATGTTTCCCAGTCCCCTGGCCGTCAAGATGGCCACATAATTATATTCTTGTCAATGGAAGGTGAACGAAAAGTCTAGGTACTTAATAGTGGGGATTTATCAATTTATCATCTGTGCATCTTCTCCTACTGCTAGGATGACGCTTTGCACCTGTCCTACCCCCGACTTTGATATAAAGATGCCTAAAGCATAGCTATGGGATGGACGGAACCAGAATTCCTGAATGTCTCTATGGAGTAGAACTCTACCAGCAACCTATGCTATTCATAGCAACTCTGTGGTGTGAATGAGAAATACATTTCTTTGCTCTTTTTAGCTACCATGTTATTAGTCTCTTTGTAATAGTAGCTTTGTCTTTGCTCTAACCCAGAATGGTCATAGCAACTCTTACTCACTTCATAGGATTTTTTTTTGTAAGTATAGGAAAAAAATGGTCTTTGTTCAGTTGTCCATAGTACTATCTTTCCTTGTTTATCCAATTTTGTGCTTTCTCCAGCCCTATATCATCTCTGTAGAATGAGGAAATGAACTTGGTGATCTCTAGGAGTAAGAGAGAAACTGCCTTGGGATAAAGAATTGCATACAAAGTGACTGAAGTTTTGTTAATATGGCCATGTGTGGGTCATGGTTAGGAACTAACAACTGGTACAAGAAGTGGAATGAGTGACTATTAAAAGGAGCTGATATGCTAAATAAACCTTAATTTTGTAATCATTTCACAAGCTGGAGGTGACCAATAAGTCATTGGTTGTTTTAGCTGTGCCAGAAAACCAGGCTAGAGTGATAGGATTTATGGCTTCTTCCTCCTGAGAAGGCACAAAATCTGCTAGACGTCATTAACCTGATAAAAGGGAAATATTACTCTTAGCAGATTATTTGCACAAAATACTTCTGTTCTCCAGATAAAATATAACAACTTCACATGTAGATATCATTTCCATGCACATGCACACACATGTACATATACACATACACAGATATACATACGTGTATGCATACATACACGTACACATATACAAATGGAAGTCTTTATGCTAGAGCAAGTTCACAGCTGAAGAACATGAACAGATGTTTAAAGGGGGAAAGTAAGGAGTTGAATGGAAAGAAAGTGCTGACTATGTGCCCTCAGAACTTTCAATTCTTACAGAAAGGAAAAGTGGAATCTTTCTTGTCTCTCTCCTTTTTTTTGGCGACTAGATCTCACTATTTGTGCCCGTGGAACTGCAGGCTCACATTGCCTGGGGTACCACAGACTCAAGCAATCCCCAGCCTCAGCTTCCCAGATAGCTGGGATTACAGGCGTGCGCCACCATGTCCAGCTATTTTTTCGCTATGGTTCAAGCAGGACTTGAACCGTGATCCCTAGCCCCAGCTCCCAGCTGCTTCATAGGCTGATGCTTGCAGGCACACACCACCGTGCCTGGCTTTTTCTTTTCTTTATTCTGGGCAGAGCTAAGTTCGAGATACTAAATGAAGTGATGCGGTTTATGAATTTCTTGAAAAGAAATATTTTCAAAAAATGATGGACACGGTTTTCATTTGTTTATCAACATTTAGCCAAAAAGAAAACAATACACTCAATAGGGAAAGTGACCTATTAGGGAAAAAACCCAGGAGGCACTTGGAGAGTTATAGGACAGTATGATGGACTGAAGAGAGCTACAGGAACTGTCGATGGACTTCCAGCTAGAGTCTAGAACAAGGAAGAGGAAGGACGTCTTGAAGCAAAATGTGAGAAGGAATAGCTTCTAATCATTGACCATAAAACAAAGGAATGTCTTTAGAACCACACATCATTCACTTATCTAAGAAAGTAGATTTCCAAGGCCAACTCTTTACTTCTGATACTGAAGCTGCTTTCCCCAGTGTTATCTTAAAACCAACAGGAATTTTTTCCTCAGGAAATAAGGATCATTGGAGGTGCTGAATGAGAGAAAAAAACCTGAGCTTGTTTGTAACAAGAAGTAAATATTAGCAGTTGAGGGTGCATTTGGGACTTTCCATCCTACTAGTCAATGTCAAAGATAAACATTCTTCCTTTATTATCAGACCTTAGACTAATTTACCTCAATACAAAGCTGTCTTCGCCCAACAAGAAAAAGCGAAATAAAGCTAAATGAAGTGAGTCATGAAAGAGGAAAGAAGAGGAAAATGAAGCTGTATGTTACAGATAGTGCAGGAGACTCCCTTTGGACCGAGGAGGATTAACAGTGAGGAGGGTGGGTGCTGAAGAGAGCGAGCGGGATGGATCTGTAATGCATGGAAGAAACGAAGGTGCATGTAGAGCTCAGTCAGTATCTCAGTGTCTCCTCAGCGTCTTGCTGAAGATGAGGGTGTAAGCCAAGAAGCCGCAGCAGAGCCAAGTCCCACAGCTCTGTGTGGAGAATGATGGAGTCTGGATGAAATGTCCGCTTGGTCTTCTTTGTGTTGATTTAGTTTTTGTACCCGCTCAGAGTCATGGTACTGGTGTGCATGCGTGTATGCACGTGCATTATTTATTAAGAGGAATTGGTTACTGGGTTGTGGATGCTAAGACACCCTAGGATCTGCACACTTGAGATCCAGTTCAGGTTCACAGGTCTGAGAAGCAGGAGGGTGATGGTGTAAGTTCCATCTGAGGCTGAATTTGGTAGCAACAGAGACTGATGCCTCAACGTAAATATAATCAGGCAGAGTATGGATTCTCTTTTTTAAATTGATTGCATAGATCTATAGATCTCTATATATGTACATAAACATATATTTTACATCATTGTCTACCCTGAGGTTCTCCCATCACCTTGTCACCCGTGAACCATCTTAATATCTTGAGCCCTCCCCTCCCTCTCTTCTCATCCCCCTCCCTCTCTCTTGCTCTATGCCTCAGTTCTGTTGCAATTTTAGATTTTTCTTGTCCAATTGTTTGTTTGTTTCCCCTATATCCCTCATATAAACAACAGCATCCCATATTTCTCCTTTTATTTTATTTAATTTTTAATTTTCAGTATTTTTTGTGGGAAGAAAACAAGTCACAGATAGGTGTACATATTATAATACCATAATTACAAAATTATAAACCATGCAAAATAATATATTATTTACTCATACATGTGATTTAAAAGTTTCAAATACCACAGGAATGATAAACATCAAATCCAGTGTACTGATTTTTATTTCTGGGAATGTGTAACAGAGAATAGGATAGACGAGATGTCCACAGAGAATGTCAACTATCTCTGGAACGGTTGACTTTCTTATTTAATTTTTAAAATTTTTGTATATATATTTTATGACATTACTGTGTATCCCGGGGCTTTTCCACTTCCCTACATCTGTTAACCATCCTACTCTTTTGTGTCCTTTGCCTCCCCTGCCTTTTCACCTCCTCCTCTCTCGGTCCATCGTTCAGCCCTGTTGGTTGTTTCTAATTTTTCTTATTCGTTTGTTTTTCCCTATATCTGTCATATAAGTGAGACCATCCTGTATTTCTCTTTCTTTTTGGCTTATTTCTGCTAATATGAGTTCTTCTAGTTCCATTCATGTTGCTGCAAATGACAATGTTTGTCCTCCTTGATTAATGCATAGTATTCCATCATGTACATATAGAAGTTTTTTTTTCAGTCATTCATCGGTTTGGGGGCAGTTGGTTTGTTCCTTATTTCTCTTTTTCTTTCTGACTTGTTTCCACTAACATGATTCTTTCCAGCTCCATCCATGTTGCTGCAAATGACATGCTTGTCTCCTTTGACTGATGTATAATATTCCATTGTGTACACAGACCGCATCTTTTTCAGCCATTGATCAGTTCTGGGTTGTTTGAGTTGTTTTCGAATCTTGGCCAAGTGCTTCAATCAATACGTGCATATAGGTGTTTTTGTGTCCTTTTATATGAATGTTTTTGTGTCCTTTGGGTAGATACCTAGTTGTGGGAGTGCTGGTTTCAATGGTAGTTCCACTTTCAGCTGCATGAGGGTGTGGATTCTTCTTGCTCCCACATTTTGTCTTGTTCAGAGACCTCGGTGGAGTCCACCCCACCAAGGAGGGCAATCTCCTTCACTTAGCTCACCAGTTCCCCTGCTAAGCTCATCCCAAGTGTGTTGACACAGTTGAAACACATTACAAAATATTTACTGTCTGACCCTTAGCAGAAATAGTCTGCTGATTCCTGTACTACATGTTTATCCTCCTGCAATATTGTACCTCCTGGGTGACTGCAACTTTACAGGAAACCTTGCGATCAGGTGGTATAAATTTTCCAACTTTGTTCTTTTTCAAAATTGTTCACACTAGGTGATGTCATTTCCATGTCTGCACGAGTTTGGCAATTAAGTTGTGAATTTCTACAAAGAAAGTCTTTTAGAATTTTTCTTGGAGTTATTTTCAATCTAGAGGTTAATTTTGGGAGAACTGACATCTTTTTCTTAAAAATTATTTATTTATTTACATAATTGTTGATCCCCTTGGGTGAGACCCACCCCCGCTTGCTGCCACCCTGGTCACTCCCGCTCCTCTCTTGCTGCTGTTTCTTCATTGGTGTTTTAGCTTATTGGTCTCCCTTTCCTGAGCATTGTCCTTTGCCTGGGCAGGGAGCTGTGTTCCTGGGGCCCAGGAGATCGTGCTGCTTAGATTTCCAGTCTTGACTCTCTGACTGACTTTCAGTCCCGCTCCTTTGGAGCCCACCAGTGTTTCCTCCTTGCTGGCCGTCTCCTCCATCTCGGTTTTAGTTCCATGTTGCTGCTTCTTTGCATTTTGCTGGGCTCTGGCTTAGGGAGTCAGAGTCTCCCAGTCCTCGTGTCAATAGGCAAGTTCCTTATTGGAGACCAGTTCCATCAGCATATAGTTAGTCCCGATGGTCTCTTCTCCCAGTTTGCAGTTTGCCACTCAGTCTTGGGGCGGCTGTTACGTTTCTGTGACCTTTCTCCAAGCCATGGTGAGGGAGGATAACATGTTCTCTCTACAGGCTTCTTTGAGCCCTGATTTTGGCTTCCAGCCCCAGAACTGACATCTTCACAGTATTGACTATTGAAGTCTCCAATGAGAGAGGTTCTCTAATTTCCCACAGAAATATCTTGACGGTTTCGGTTTACATGTCTTGTATATTTTTGTTGACTCTACCCACAAACATGTCACATTTTGCAGCTTTATTCATTGACTTTTAATTTCATTTCCAATTGTTCATTGTTATTACATATAAATAAAGTTAATTTAAAAAATTTTAAACTATACAGTTTATTTCAGGCCTAGAACATATAAATAAAAGAAAATTAGGGTACAACAAGATATCTAAAGTTAATTTTTATGTTAAACTGTTATCTTTCATCTTTGACTCTAGGTATTGAAAAATCTATCTCTCAGGAGTTTCTACATAGATGATGATGATGTCATTTGCAAACACAGGATGATTTATTTTTCCTTTCAGTTTGCATGGGATTTATTTCTTGCTTTATTGCATGGGCTGATACCTCCAGTAAAGTATTTAATATTGATGATGAAAGTGGGCTCTCCCTCCCTGTTTCTGATCGTTAGGAGAAAGCATTGAATTTTTTCACTATTGAGTAGGGTGTTAGTTGTAGGTTTTTCTTAGATGTCCTTTGCCAAGTTGAGAAAACTTACTTCTAGTCCAGTTTGCTGAGCAGCTTTATCATGAATGGGAATCAGTTTTGCCAAATGCTTTTTTCATCATCTATTGAGATGAACAACAGATGAGCTTTTAATCTGTTGGCAAACATAGACACCAAGCAGGTAGAAAACAGGTGTGATGGTGTAAAAGAGGGGAAATCCAGGGGCGGACCCAGGTGAGGGTCAGAGGTCTTTTTTGGGAAGTGACATTTAAGAGTCTCATGCTCTACCGATTGAGCTAGCCGGGCCCGGGAAGTGACATTTAAATTGAGATGGAAAGGGCCATGGTAAGTTAAAAGGGGGAGTAGGCAAGAGCTGACCTTGCAAGAAATTTCCCACTTTGGGGTGCTGCTTTCTGGGCAGGTTCCCGAGAGTTAGCACCTGTGAGTCAGGCTCTGGAGTCATCCTCTCAGCCTTGACAGGGGAGAGCTTTGCAGATTATCCTCTGACCATAACGCAGAGGAGAGGGTTACCTCTCACCCCACTTCTCTAGGAAGTAGATTATTAAAACAATGAGCCTAAGGACTTTACCTCCACAATTTTTGTCTTCTCATGGAGGGAAAAGTTGGGGAACTGCCTGACTTTCCTTCCCAACCTGCCCTGGAGCAGCTGAGCAGCTCCTCAGAGGGACGCATGAGCCAGTGTTGTCCTGATGGTGACCTCACCGGAGAATGGACATTTCTCTGCTCCTGATGTCAGGTCTCGCTGCGTGTCTTTCTTATATTCTGTACGTGGCTGAACTGTCTTATGAAACAAAGCAGGTTATAAATAAAACCCTATAAGGGCAGAAAAGTAAACATGTTAAAGAGCCCACTCCTTGATGACCAAGGTGCTGGCCACCTAACAGCTTGAACAGCTGCTCCTGCCTCCTCTTCCTCTTCCTTCTCCCCTTACTCCTCCCTTTATTGTTTCCTCTTCTCTGCCCTAACTGCTGCTCTGGGCAAGCATAGTTCTGGCTCTATGGGTTTGAGAAAGAGAATAGAAAAATAGCTGAAGCAATAAACATGGGGAAGTTATAAATGTTCCAGAAAGCTCCTAAGGACTTCCTTGTTCCTGATCTCTGACCTAGACTTCTGGCTTCTCTTCAATATGGCAATGAAAGTTCCCTTTGAATTCCATTGAGCAATTTCATCCCACAGCGTGACACTTCTGTTTTCCCCATCAGGTGACCTTTGTCCCTTTAAAAGCCCTGCCTTCCACCTTGAGGCACCCCTAGAACCTGCAGGGCCCACACTGGGCTTCCCAGCACACAGCAATCTGCTTTGATGAAGCCTCTGGATGGGCTATTCTCTGGCAGGGCAGGCACCAACCTCCACCGGCCTTTGTCTTGCATCCTCTGCCTCTCCTTGAACCTCCTCATCTCCCCTGAGCCAGGTGTATCTGAGGTGCAGAATTACCCTAGTTTTGATCGCACAGCTTCTGGAAGGTGCTGTCAACAATGCTGCGGAACCTAGAGAGAGTGTTGCATGGGAAGTGGGGGCATGGGGTGGACAAGGCCTATGTTGCTGGGGTCGGGGGCTGGGGCCTCACTGTGTATTTATACAGAGGACCCCTTTGAACTCTTCAGAGCCGCAGATGGAGGTGTCCCTGGGAACTGGCCAGGTTCTGGGGCCTGCCACTACCAAATGCCGATAAGCAGAGGCAGGCATTGAATAGGCGAGCACTTTCCTTTTCAGCTCGCTGGCCATTGGGCTGAGAGAAGGGAGAGCCCGCTCCACCATCTCATCTCGGGCTGACCTTTTATATCTCGAGTTAAGCAAAAACAGTCACCAGCAAAAGCCGATCAGAACAGCTGTCAGAGCTGAATCAGTTTATGGGAGAACATCACAGCTGATGTTCTTGGGGTTCATCTCATTCGGCCTCAGACTTTGTTACGAGCTTCTTGGTCATCTACACCCGCCACAGCAGAGGGTGTTGCTATCTGGGTCTCACTGGGGCAGGGTCTTGGCTCTTCTTGGCTCCTAGTACATGGAACAGGAAGAAATGAGGAAACAGGACTGCACAATGTTTACATCCAGCAGAGAATGTTTTCACACAGCAGGATAAATGCGGTCTCCTTGGATAACAATCTTAAAAATAGAACCATGTGAATGTCAGGTCAGGAGATGCCCACCCCCCCCCTCAGTTTCTGATGGTGGCAGTGATATGTGCTTTGGAGGGCGAGGATGGAGGATTTGCTTACTGTCTCCCTTCCCTGTGTGTGTGTCGTTCTGTCTCCCTTCCCAGCCATATGTTTTTCTTTTAGTTTTTTGAATAGGTGATACAAACACAAGCTTCAAACACCCCAAAGGGTGCAAAGCTATAAAATGAAAGACTCTCTCATTCAGCTCCTAGTCTCGTCAACAAAGAACCATTGTGATTTTCTTTTTGCCTATTTGCCCTTTATCCATAACTAAGTTATAGAGATATGTTTTATTCTCCTTTATCAAACATGACTGCTTGTTTTACACAGTTATGATATGTGTCTTTCTATTTTTTTTTTTACATATTTTCCTCATATCAAGCGATCCCCAGCCTCAGTCTCCCAGGTAGCTGGGATTACAGGCTCCCGCTACGGCACCTGGCTGCCTTTTTGAGACCAGTTCTCACTATGTTGCCCAGGGTAGTCTCAAACTCACGAACTCAAGCGATGCCAAGCCTCTTGCTTCCCAGCACTTGGACAACAGGTGTGTGCCACCATGCCCAGCACCTTTTGAGACATCTTTAAGGAAGCGTCCAATTTCTAGCTATTCTAGACAATACCTCACAAATAACCCTATGCAACGTATTATTTCCCTTGTAGGAGCACATCTAGAAGATAAATTTCCAGGGTCAAAAGGTAAATATATTTGCAGTTTGGAGAGATATTGCCAAATTGCTCATCATAGAGAATGAACCATTTCATAATTCCATCAACAATGAATGAAATTGGACTTTTATGAGTTTGGTAAAGGTAAAAAGGTAAATTAACTTTAACTTTCATCTCTTTTAAAATTAGCATCTAAAAATGTAAGAGGCAAGTATTTTCCTTCAATAAACTCTCTGCTTCCACATTTGCAACTTTTTCTATTGGGCTTTTCATATCTCATACTGATTCATTGAGGGCATCTTTACACTTCTGAGTGATATAAATTGTGAATATTTTCTTAATCTGTCATCTATCTTATGATGTTATTTTTTGAGAGTAATGAACGCTTTTAACAAACGTTAATTGTAGTTAGTTACATTTATCAATATTTTCTCTTAAGAGCTTGAATTTTGTGCCATATTAGAAAGAGCTAATTGATTTTTGCATTTATCAAAAAAAAAACTTCCATGTTCTACTCTAATTTTTTTTTACATATTCTTGTTTGTATTGACGTTGTAGGGAAGAAAAAATAATTCCCCTCTATCTTTCTGAATTCCTGGCAGACAGGGGGTGAGGGTGGGGGAGATTCCATCAATAAAAGACAGATTAATAACAGGAAAATAAACAGAAGTTCATGAACATGGTAGATAATGAGGGAACAACGAGGAACTTCCTGAAGAGACTTGTAATTCATAACTACAGCTGATTAGAGAAAGGGGTGGGGGGTGTTGGCCTTTTCCCTGAGCACAAATGATTTTCTAGAAAGAAGAATGGGCCTTTAGAAGAATAGATGGGAGGAATGCGAGTTCGAGGCAGAGTTTATCTGGGTATGGTGTCCATGGCTCCCTCTCCTGTGATCAGTGTCTTTCCCCCCTGGTTGGTGAAACTCCCGGGAGGGGTTGTGAGATAACTGAATTCCTTCTGGAAGATCTGTCTTTAGGCAGACACGGGAGATTCGGAAAAAAACCTCTCCCTGAATTTGCTGTTTTTCAAGCACCTACAGCTGAAAGCAATACATCCAAGTGGTGTATGTTGGGTTAGCATGTCCTAAATGGCTTTCGTCTTATTTTGGGGTAAATTCTGTGGCTTTCAATGTTTGCACTGATATGGGATTTATTCTGCATCAGTTTGCTTCCAGGTGGCTACCCAGGTGTTCAGACTCCATGAATGAACGAGTCCTTCTTTGTCCTTAAGGACTGGATCACACTCCATCGGTGGTGGCTGTCTCTTTCCTGATCAGGATAGGGGCTGGGGGGATGGGAAAGAGTTCCCAGGGCAGCCCTCCTATTGCCATGAGACACTTTCTCCCAGGTGTGAAGGCCATCCTGACTCCGAGGCAGGTTGCTGCCCAGGGAGGTGGTCACAGGGACTCCTCCGTGTTGCTCACCCAGCACCCCCTCTTTCCTTTCCAAAGTGCAGCAGCTCAGAAGACTGCACTCAGGGGTGGAATTAGGCTTTGGGCCTGAATAAATAATTAGAAATTGGCTGCTGAGAGAATGTCCCTGGTGATTGCTTGCTCTGGAATTCTGCTGGGTGGCACACAGAGTTTTATTACCCAATTAAAATACAGCGGATTAAATCGTGCAAGAGGAAGATGGAGTGGGGGATAAATCTGCTGTGGAATGGGCTGTGGCAGGCCCGCCCGAAAGGCATGAGTTGATGGTTCAGAGAACTGAGGAAAAGAGCCGTCTGAGTTTTGCCAAAAGGAATCGCTAGCCAAGCACATTCTTCAAGGGAGATGGGTATATGCCTTGGATGGGGGGGGTGGGGAGGTTGAGGCGTCAGCAGGGGGGAAAGAAAGGGAAGTTCTTCAAATAGTTCTTTGAAAGAAATTGAAAGCAAAAGGTAAGAGAAAGAATCTCTCTTTGTGAAGTAACAGTCTCTGTCACGTGCAAACCCTCAAAGACAGTACGTCCTCCCCTAACAGCGTGCCTAGGTGCTTGGAAAGGCCAACTTCAGGTGAACTAGTGGACGAGAAAACCACACTCACCGTGTGTGGCTGAGTGATATAAATAAGAACTGATTGATATAAATAAGAACTGATTGATATAAATAAGAACTGATTGCTATAAATAAGAACTAAGTTCCAAACTGGAAGCTGTCAACAGAACTGAAGCAGAGAGCAAGGGGGGTGGGAATCGGGGTGGGAGGGGCATGGGTGATAAGCTGGTGGGAGAACCTCAGGGTTGTAGATATGATGTAAAATAAAATATATAATAAAAATAAACTAATTAAAACAAAGAGGGGGGAGGGGTAAGGTCAGGGGGGATGGGCACAAGAGATTAAGATGATGGTTCACCAGTGACAAGGTGGTGGGAGAACCTCAGGGTGGACAGTGATGGAAAATATATATACATGCAATCAATTAACAAAAAAATAAAATAAATTAAAATAAAATAATACTTTTTGAGGAGACAAAAAAAAAAAAAGAGCTAAATTCCTCGGGCTTATTTCTGCTCCCAAGATGATCTTCAGATTTCTGAACAAAGGACCCTGAGCACTACAAATATCAAAATCTTTCTTTTGTTTTTTTTGAGACCAGGTCTCGCTATTTTTGCCCATGGAACCGCAGGCTCTCGTTGCCCGGGGTACCACAGACTCAAGCGATCCCCAGCCTCAGCTTCCCAGGTAGCTGGGATTACAGGTGTGTGCCACCACGCCCAGCTATTTTTTGAGACTAGGTCTCTCTATGTTGCCCTGGATGGGTCTCAAACCTGAGGACTCAAGCGATTCCTAGTCCCGGCCTTGCTCCTTAGGCTGAGATTAAAGGTGCACGCCACCGCACCCAGCCCGTGCAAATACCAAAGGTTAATCTGGACACATTCTTCTCTTGCCCCCTTGTTCCAGTTCAGGTCTGAGGTGGCTGCAGGCACCACAGCAGCTCTAGAAGCAAAACAGGAGCCTACGCCACACACACACAACCCTGCAGGCTCTCAGACCCGCACAACTGGGGACCCCACGCTTCACATGATCCCTTCAGGCTGTGAGAGGAAGCCAGAGAGAAGCTGTGGCTCTGGGGAGAAACTGCCGACTCACACAGACAGCAACCCAGGCCTGGAGTCCGTTTCTACCCATTTCCCCCTCATCGCCACTGTGATGGAAACGACTGGAACAGAGCAAAGCTGCTTGAGGGCCCGCCAGGGGCACCTGGCCATCTGCTGGGGCTCATGGTCCAGAGCTCGTCACGTGGGCGGTCAGGTCTTAAGAAGGTCTAAAATGTCAGTGAAAGCCAGGCGTGGTGGCGCACATCTGTAATCCAAGCGCTGGCAGGCAAGAGGCCAGGGATCGCTTGAGTTCGCAGGTTCGAGACGACCCCAGGCAACATAGCAAGACCTGGTCTTGAAAAAGCAGTGAGGCACGTTGGTGGGTGCCTGTAATCCCAGCTCCCTGGGAGGCTGAGGCTGGGGATTGCTTGAGTCTTTGGGATTATGACTACTCCGGGCAACATAGCGAGACCTG
>PVHY01017053.1:14035-32449 GCA_004024945.1 Uropsilus gracilis
TAAAATAAAATAAAATAAAATAAAATAAAATAAAATAAAATAAAATAAAATAAAATAAAATAAAATAAAATAAAATAAAATAAAATAAAATAAAATAAAATAAAATAAAATAAAATAAAATAAAATAAAATAAAATAAAATAAAATAAAATAAAATAAAATAAAATAAAATAAAATAAAATAAAATAAAATAAAATAAAGTCAGTGAAGCAAGAAGAGTCATGATGCTCACAAGAACTGCACAAAGAAACCTGCTTTTCCTCCTGTGCTTCCAGGGCGGCCATCACTAGAGACCTCGACAGGGTGGTTCGATGCCCAGCCTTGCCCACATTTGGGGGGCTTCACGCTCAGGGCTAGGTGTGGGCGGGCTGAGTCCCTCAGCAGCCATGAGAGAAGGGTCGGGGCAGGGTGCCTTTCCCTCCTGACCCGCTGCCTGCAAGAAGCTGCCCACCACGAGGGCGTCAAGAAGACAGTGGAGCAGCCATCTCAAGGCACCTGCACCGACAACCAGCTTGTCTCCTGTGACTTTAACAGTGACACTCACCCCTCCCCCTTGGACGCTGGAGCTGGGCTTCTCTCAACGACCACCTTGCTCAGCCCATGGTCTGGCATGATGATGAATATGGCTACAGCAGCAGGCGGTGGACTGATGGGCCTTCTGACAGCCGAGAGCTAAGTCCCTGGACCACCAGGTCCAGAGAGCTCAAGGAGAAGAGCGAGGCCTTCCCTGTGGGATGTCGCTCCCCAGCTCACCCACGCGCTGAGCGTCTCCTGACTTGTCCCCGTCTACCCCAGGCCCTCCAGGGCTTAGGGAGCCTTGTCAGGTACCCTCAGTGATGTACACTGGACCAGTCAGAAACGGCACCGAAACCAAAGTGTGGCTTCCTTGGGCTTCACATTTCCCTGCGTCTCCCCATCCTGTGTCCAACTGTCTCTTAAGAAGGACGTCGGCCATTTTGGTTGAAGGCACACCCGAACGACCTCATTTTATTTTTATTTTTCACTTTTTGGAGACCAGGTCTCACTCTGTTGCCTGGGGTAGTCCCAATCCCAGGGACTCAAATGATCCCCAGCCTCAGCCTCCCAGGTAGCTGGGATTACAGGTGCCCACCACGGCACCCGGCTGCTTTTTTGAGATCAGGTCTCACTATGTTGCCTGGGGTAGTCCCAATTCCAGGGACTCAAGTGATCCCCAGCCTCAGCCTCCCAGGTAGCTAGGATTACAGGCACCCACCACGGCACCCGGCTGCTTTTTTGAGACCAGGTCTCACTATGTTGCCCGGGGAGGTCTCTAACACATGGACTCAAGCGATCCCTGGCCTCTGCCTCCCCATACCTGAATTACAGGCACGTACCACCACACCTGGCTATAATGACCTCATTTTAACTGGTTTAGAAGGGATCATTTCCATATCAGCCATACTCCGAGGTCGTGATCCTCTAGATTCACACAACTCAACCCACAACCCTCGACGGTCATGAAAAAGCCATTTTCCTTTCAACGTGTGTCTCGCTCCCTTCTCCACCCCAGGCCCAGGCCTGCGTCTCAGGTCTTTTCAGTCTTCCCCGAGCTGACTTGCCCGGCTGGGGTTCGGCTTGTGGGGGGATCCTGAGAACACAGTGGGACATGCACGTGCTCCTGTTTGGAACTCGGGGAAGGGCGTGGACGGTGGCCATCCTTACCTTGATGTGAGGAGGTCAGCACTTCTCTGTGGGAAGGCTGAAGACCACCGTGAACCTCCCAGGCCCCCTGGTTCAGGGCTCCGGGCGTTGTGCTTGAGTCTGCTATTGGCGGCCTTCTGAGAGGGAACCAAGAAGAGATAGATGAGCTTGTGACAAACATCTCCTCAGGTCTGCAGCCTGAGCCTGATGCGCATTTAGCCCGTGAACCCAATGTCGTGTAGATGCTCGAGGCGTCTCTCTCGCACCCGTGTCCACTGCAATGTCCTGCTTTGGCCTTGCAACAAAGCAGGAGTAGAATGAAAAGAACGTGCTGTGCCAGGTGGCCGGGAGCCTGGAGATGAGCACCGAAGCCAGCTGTACCTGCCAACAGGGGCAAGACTCATGCACCACACCCTGGCTCAACACGGGCAGTCCCGGGTCACGGGGACACGGCCCCACCGGTAAGAGGCCATGACCGCTCGCTGCCCAAACTGAGCCCAGCACGCGTTGGACAGTTGCTTGGAGCTTCCCGCTCGTCCGGGCAGTGGGCATCCAGTGGGCCTCAAACGGACGCCCATCCTGATAGACGGAGCTGGTTGTCTGGTCCGGCCAATCAGTTCACCTCGCAGATAAGATAATAGATCCTGACAATGGGGTGAGTCAGGACTGGAGAATGCGGGCCGTGGGGAGAGCGGAGCTCCTCAGAGGGAGTGTCCCGAAGCAGGGGACAACTGAGCCAGGACGTGAAGGACCTGGAGGAGAGGAGAAAGCAAGCCTCGTGGCCGCTGAGGGGGGGGGAGGCTCCCGCGAGGAGCGTGCCCGGGGCCCAGAGAGCCCAGGCGGGGGTGTGTCCAGCGTGCGAGTGGCAGAGTGAAGAGGTGGCTGTGACCGAGGGCGAGGTGCCTGGAGGGAGGGCGCAGGTGAGAGGGGCCGGGTGGGCCAGAGCCTGTTCTGCTGGGCCAGGGCGTGTGGGCCAGGGAAGCTCTGCGGGACTGCGAACATGGAGGGAAAGAGCTGCGTTGTTTTGCACCCGATGGAGGCGTTCACAGAGCCCATGCCACGTCCCCGTGGGGCACAGCTGGGAGGAAGATGAGACCAGAAGTCGTGAGACCAGTTGGGACTCACTGTCGTGCATCCAAATGGTGGAGCTTCAAGTTGGGGGGGGGGGCTGGTGAGGTGGGGGTGAGCAGGTGCAGAATGCGTTTGCTGGTGGAGCCTGCAGCGTTTTCTGAGGGGCTCCACGCTGGGCTGAAGGGAGATGCCTTGCAGAGAACTCCAGGGGTTTGGCTGAGGATCTGCCAGCATGGAGTCTCTTATCAGCTGAGGAAGAGAGTTGTGACTTGCGGACGCTCGACAAGACACAAGGACTCCCACTGACGTTCAAGGCTGCAGGTTTATGACTGGGGCACCGGGGTCCCCAAGCCAGCTCGACCAGAGAGACCCCAAGCAGCCTCTGTGACGACCTCTTCTAGGGCAACACCACCACCGCCCCCTATTGTGAGGCCAGCCAGCAGGTGGAGGACAGGTCCCCATTCACCATGACGACAGGACACGTTCCCACGTTCCCATAAGAGTGAGACGCATTTCCATAACTGCAGGTTTCCAATAATGCTGATGTCCATCCTCTATCAGGAGGACAACGCTGGCGTCCAGCATCTGTCAGGTGGACCAGACAGTTGTCAGGAACAACCAGGAATCAGGGGAGGCAGACACAGGATGTGGAGGAGCCAGCCGTGGCGGGTCCTTTCCACCAAGGGCTGGAAGAGGACGCTGGCTTCAAATGGAGGTTTTAAACAAAATGGGGTCGCTTTGATGAGTCTGTTTCCAACAGAGAGGGCTGGGCCGCAGGGCGCGATGGGAGGAGAACCAGGACACCCTTGGCCCATCAGTTTTCATCAGAGCTCAGTCAACAGCTGCGGCCTCATCCCTCACGCCCGGAACGACGGCCCATTCAAACGAGTCCCCAAAAGCCAGTGTGGAGAGGCAGAGGGAGCCCTGGTCTGTGTGTCTGTGTTAGTCCCGAATGCATACGCCGGAACCCTGGTTCTCAGAGGCGGTGACCCTGGCCGGGGCCTGGGGGACTAGCTTAGGCCGGGAGGGAGGAACCTTCAGGAGTGGGAGGGCCGCTCTTGGGAAGGAGCCCCGCAGCGCGCCCTGTGCACCTTCCAGGTGAAGACAAAATGTCTGCAGTGTGGAGACGCCTGCTGCTGGTGGTCTCTCCCCAGACTTCCGGCCTCCAGAACCATCCACAGCAAACTTGCGCCGGTGAGACGCCCAGTCCGAGCCTGAACTAAGACAGACACACGACGATGCTCTCATTCTGTTCTCTCCGGTGACAGTACAAGACATGTGTCTCACTCCCTCGCAGTCTCTGCACATCTCCTTTCTTTCCTTCAAAGCTCTTCCCAATCCACACCTCGGAAGCCTTCCACTGACAGGCCGTATCCTCTCAAAACACCCTTTCTCTTCAGCTTCAGTGTTCTGCCTCCCAGTCCTGGGTTCCTTCAGGGTGTAGACCGATTCGATCTCTGAACTGGAGATCTAACATGCACCCCCCTCCCGCCCCCGCCCGCTCCCAGTTTGACACAGTTACTACTTTAAGTTGAAGGTAGATGAAAAAAAGTAGATTCAAGACTCTCTTCTTCCTTCGATTGCCTGAAAGCAGGACTTAAATTTTTTTTTAAAATTGTGTTTTTAACTAATCATTTTGTTTACATATTCATGCATATAAGTGTATATTGCATCATTGCATTCCCTGGGGTTCTCCTTCCACCCTATTACCCGGGAACCTTTATCTTGATCTTCCTGTTCTCCTCCCTTCCCCGAGTTCTTCCTCCCCCCCAGGGAGGGAGAATTTTACTTGTAAAGGTTCTTCCTACTCTCTCCTCTACCAGGAAGGGCAGGAATGAAGCACTTGAAGTCAGTATCAGCCCAGAGATGACCTGCATATCAGATCTGGCTCATACTAACCCTTATGAATCATCAATTCCCCCACATATTTGCACTCGCACAATTTGCTGCCTCTAGAAGCCAAAATCCTTTTCCTTTGTCCTGTTGCTTCCTTAAATATGTATCTTTCTTTTGTTAAGGTGCCACATCAGCTCAAGCTCTAACCACCTCTTCGAGTGACTCATCACTGAATGTGTCCAGGTATCGGCAAGGTGCACATGGGAATCTGCCCTCTGTCAGGCTAATTGCTAATACTCTGGCTGGAGAACCCAGAAGGATAGAGGGAAGAAAGCTCTTCCTCCCCTGCCAACACTTTCCCTCCCCCTTTGACAATCCCATTACAAAATACCTAAGAAGAAATGTGGCAAGGGTGTCCATGGCAAAGTTGGGGTGCCTCTGGGCAGAAGGGAAATAGGGTTAGGGAGAAGACAATACTGGCAAATCAACCAAAGCTGATACACGCTTCCCTGCCATCCGTGCATGCTGGGGGAATGGTGGCCCTTTGACCTGGTGACAATGTCTTTGTGCCTGCCCACCTCAGGTCACCGTGATAGCTATGCCAGATAAGATCAGGACTAATTAAAGATGACAGAAACGTGTGAACTATTTCACACATCTGCACGTTAGCAAATAATCTCTTTAAGTTCTACATTTCCATTCTCCACCAGGAATGAGTCAACATTTTCACAAATTCATCGTTCAGTAGATTTGTAGTGTTTCCACACACCCTTGTGGGTGTGTAGTCTTAGGACCTAGTAGCAAACAGTTCATCCCACATTTTAAGTCTCAAATGATCCAGTTCTATTTCTCTATGTACCAATACTGGAGAATAGTTACTTAAGAGTCATCTCTTTGAGTAGCGACTAGAAAAAGGATGAATAATATCTTACAGAAGAATAATTTCTATTTCTGCTCTTATACTAATTTCTTTCTTTTTTAAAATGGGATATAATGACAGTAGTGCAATATTTGTTTCAAATATACAGTATGATTTGATTTTGTACCTATGGTAAAATGCTCCCCAAATGCTAGTTCACATCTCAGCCAGTATTTAATAAATGTATATGTGGGTCAGACCAGGAACCAGACACCAAGAAGACTAAGTGAATGACAGATGCAGGTTCAGCATGAGGGTGGGGGGGGCAGATGGCGCTAATATCCAGTAGGAAGGGCTGTGCTAGACAAACTCTTCCAGCCAAGGGGGAACCTGTAAAATGTAACACCTAGGAAATATGAGCGAGGGATTCCAAGTAAATAGACCAGGGTGTTGTTTAAAGAAGCTGTCAGCCACGCCCAGCCACCTCTCTCCTCTGCTCTCAGGGTTCCTTCCCTGACTCCTTCAGTGGGGTTCCCCTGGGGTGAGGGGATAGGGGGGCTGTTTCCTGGCTGCCACTGGTCACCAACCTCAAGTGTCAGAGAGCAAATGTGAGCTGGCCTTACTCTCCATGACTCCAGTGTGAGGCGAACGTGATAACCACTACACTATGGAAACGCTACCTCCCCATGACTCCAGTAAGACCTCAGGGACCTTGGGGATGGGAGAATATGATGAGTGGGTGTGTAGGCATATGGGTGGGTACCTCATGGCTCATTCTGTTGGGTGTACCTGCAAACTTGGAAAGCACTAGGTGTATATCACATGGTGGAATATTATGCACCCATCAAAAAGGACAAACATGTCATTTGCAGCAACATGGATGGCACTAGAAGGAAACATGTGAGAGGAATAAACCAGAAAGAAAAAGAGAAATGCGGGATGGTTTCACTTATATGAGTGATAGAAAGAAAACAAACAAATGGACAAGAAAAATTTAAAACTGCCAACAGAACTGAAACAAAGAGCAAGAGAAGGGGAGGAGAATAAAATTGGAGGAGGGGAAGGTCACAAGAGACTAAGATGGTTCGTGTATGATAAGATGGTGGGAGAACCTGGGGGTAGACAATGGTGTGAAAATTTTATACACACACACACATCTACATACGCATACACATGTGCATCCAAATTAAAAATTAAAATTAAAATAGAAAATAAGAGTGCTCACTGTGCTCACTGTGGAGAGAGTGATTATCTGACTTAAAAACTCAGTTTACTGAGAGGATCATTTTCGGGGGGACTGTGTTGTTAATTTTCCAGAGAGAGTCAACAGGAAATAAGATTTTCCCCAGAGAATTATTCCTTAGAGCTGTCTTTGGGAAATCAGTGCTGTGTCAGGCTAGCACCTGACACAAAGGTAAGTAGAAGGATTATTAACAAGAAAAAGAATGTTCTGTTCATTTTATTTCATCAAGTAATTGTATTTTCCTATTGTGACTGTTCTATAAACTCATAGACACTTAAAAAGAGAATACATTTCGGTGTATTTTCTTTCATCCTTTTTTTTTTGATCTTTGTTTTTGTTTTTTTTTTTCCTAACTGCCTCACGTTCATTTTAAGTAAAATTATTTATTTTTTTTAGAATAGGTCTTGCTATTTTTGCCTGTGGAACCGCAGGCTCATGTTGCCTGGGGTACCACAGACTCAAGCAATCCCCAGCCTCTGCCTCCCAGGTAGCTGGGATTACAGGCGCACACCACCATTACCAGCTATATATTTTTGGGACTACATCTCGCTACGTGCCCCGGGTGGGACTCAAACCACGATCCCTGGGCCCTGCCATGGCTTCCTAGGCTGCTGCTTACAGGCATGCGCCACCATGCCCGGCTTAAGTAAAATTCTGAAGTGTGAAGAATGACACCCAGGGAAGATGTCTGGCCACTCTCTAAAATGCCTTTTTAAGCTTTTGAAGGATTTCTCTAAATAAGAAAGTTAGAAAGTTCGGGAATATAATTAAATGGACAGAGTCAGTGGGTCGATGTAGGGTGATAAACTTTACCCCAGAGTGACCATAAAACCCGGAGTGATGCTAACAGCTAGAACATAAACTTAGGATGTTATGGCTGATACCAAGAGGTGACGCCCCACCGATCCTTTTAAAGGTCTCAAAGCTAAGAGCCACCCGTGTTGATCTGTGAGCATCAGCAAGATTCCTGGGCAGTGCAGTGATCCTGCAACAGCACAGAGGTGTGTGCAGGAGAGAACGATTTCTTTGCATCAAGTTAATATATGAAAGTAAATGAAAATAAATCCCCGAGAGGGGTGGCATTGATCTCCAGGTCAGCAGGAAATCAGAGCCAAGAATCTGTTTCCCCAATGAAGTCATTTGTCATGGAAAACAGACACGTTACCAAAGCACCAGCTCCACATCTCGCTGGAGAATAATCCAACTAAGTGTGTGTTGGTGGAGGGATGCACGGGAAATCTCCCCCACTCCTGCCCCACTCCGGCCCCACTCCTGTGAGTTCTTGGAATGGGTTGAACAAATTTTGTTTAATCAATTAATTAATTAATACGTATACATTTTTACATAAGTAAATAGGGTAAATGTTAGTGGCATGCCTTCCCTCCTCCACCCCCCACCCCCTTGTGTTCCCTCAGTCTCCACTCTCATTGTTCTTTTTTTGGATTATGTTGGGTTCATTGGTTCTTCGGTCTCTTTTTCTCCGTGGCTGTGTCCATTTGTCGGGTGAGGGACAGTGTTCCAGGGCCGCAGTACATTGTGCTTGATGGTTTTAGTCCTTAGCTCGGTATTGGGCAGCCAGTCCGTATTCGTTTGGGGTCTGTCGGTGTCTGCTAGTTGCTGGCTCCTGGATTGACCAAATTGACATCAAATAGATGAGAAGAGAAAAATCAAGTGTGATGACGTATGGGAAGAAGGTGAGGGACTGTGGATTGAGGAGGAAGTGAGGTGGACGACGGGTTTATTGTCTTGAGTGAGTGAACAAGTTTGGGGTTTGGGGTTTGGGGGGACTCAAGGAGAGATGATAGGGTCTCGAGTGATGACCTGTGGCAGCTCACATGACAAAGCTGGATGCTCTAGATGTTTTCTTAGATAGGTTTTTCTGATAAAAAGATCATTCCTGGACGTGACCCTCAATCTCGGGGATCTTCATTCTTTACGTTAATGGTAACCGTTTCTCAGAGACCTGCAGGTCCTCAGCTGACCTTGGCTCTGCAAGCTAGTGAAGAAAGCCTGCTCTGGACATCTTGGGAAAAGCTAACGTGAGCATTTTGGAGGAGGCTTTTATTATTATTATTATTTTTTGAGACTAGGTCTTGCTATTTTTGCCCATGGAACTGCAGGCTCTTGTTGTCCAGGGTACCACAGACTCAAGCAACCCCCCAGCCTCAGCTTCCCAAGTAGCTGGGATGACAGGCACGCACCACCATGCTCAGCTATTTTTTTGGAACTAGGTCTCACTACGGGCCCCAGGCAGGACTCGAACCGTGATCCCTAGCCCCGGACACTTCATAGGTTGAAGCTTACAGGCACAAGCCACCGTGCCCGGCCTAGGAGGCTTATTCTTTAGTAGCAAATCTTCTGAAGGAGAAAAGGAAATTTTTGTTTCAGTGACATCATCATCTCCCCCCAGTGGACTTTATTAGGGGAGACAAAGCTGTTCCTCCATGTTCTTCGGGTCTTTGGCTGGGCCTGAGGTTAAGGTGACAAAAGACAGATGAACAGAAGGAAAACAGACACATTTGTATGCCACAGAAGAGTTAGCACAGGGAAATGAAAACCCCAACAATGTTTCTAGGCCTAAGGGTTTATACGGTCTTTATATTTACAGTTTGAACAAACATTAATAATGATGAGAACGTCGCTAAATGCATGTGGAGATAAAAGGGTTATCTGTGCCAGGTTTGATTAGACAGATGTTTCTTGGACTTGATTGTGTTTGTTTGGCATGACTGTTCACACCACCCCTTGTGGGGGAGTCAAGCCATTTAGTCACCTTATGACATAAAAGGACTTCCTGGAAGTTCCCATGGAAAAAGTTTTCCAAGAGACCAGTTTTCCACCTGACAGACCCTCTCCTGTGGAAGTATAGGCAGCTATCCAGTTAGGAAGCTGCTAGACTATGTTGGGAGAATTTTCTTATACCATTTTCTACTTGAAAAGTGGGGTGCCTGCTGATTAACGAACACTAGATAAACATATAACATACATGAACATATATAATACACATAACACACAACACATAGAATATATAATGTATATATTATAATATATAACATATTAACATATATAGCATACCTATAACACAGATATAACATACACATATAGCATATATATATAAAATGGGTAGATAGCAGGAGAAAAGATGATGAATTGGGGGCTTTTAGATGACCTGAACACGTAGAGATATAGGTTCGCAGGGAGAGGAACTCGTGGTGGTGTTCAGGAACTCAAAGACTGGAAGGTTGGGGTGCGGTCTGTTTACAATATTTCAAGGTCCTGGTACCGGACCAGGCCTCCCTGATGGAAGACCTCCCTGGAGCGGGTGTGGCCACTAACTCTCATAAAACTCTGCTTGAGTTGGATGAGGGAGGTTCAAGTATGATTTCTTTCTGCTTCTGTTAAACAGAGCGCTATGTCTGCACTTTTAAGTGATCTTTGTCTCATTCAGATGAATGATCAGCTCCATCAGTTAGAACCAGCTAATCCATGATCCCCCTTCAAGTTTGCCAGTTGTTCCAATAGTAGCTTTTATAAGCAAAGGATCCAACCTAGGGTCACCCACTGCATTGAGTCATCACATTTTTTTGTTAACTGTCAGTCTAGAAGAATGGCTCAGAGCTTGTCAGGTTCCTGCTACTTTTGAAGACCACAGACCAATTATTTTGGCCAAATTTAATTAGTGTGTCTGTATTACCACCTCCATTCATCTATCAGGGGAGGAAAAAAGTCCTCTTCCCTCGATCCTTCTAAATGGTCATTTGGAGTCCTCATAACAGAAGGCAGATTCTCAAGAGAAAGTAGGCAGAAGTTTACTAACGTATATTTATACATACTTTCGAGAAACCCACAGGAAGAGTTACTCAAGGAGCTTATACTGCATCTTCAACAAAAAACAATGCATTATAGAGAAATAACAGCACAGAGGAAAGTGGTTTTTGTCATCCAATTTGGGCAAGGTTAACACCTAGAAGGGAGTTAAGGGAGAAAGGCTTATTTGTAGATTACTCTGGAGTCCATTACTAAGTCTGTCTCCTTAGAGTTTATATGAAGGTGGGAACAGAGAGCTTTTTTTGCAGTTGCTAAACTGCCTTTAACTCAAAATAATTTTCATGTCCTAGAGATATTTGGGGTGACGAAGTTGCATCTGAAAGTTAGATCTTCTGCACGAACATGCTAATTGAGTTTTATTTCACATTATTTTAAAAGGTAAAACTATAACACACCATCACCAAATTCCCAACCAATACCCTAAAACATCAGCACAGAAAACACCTGAAGGAATCAGCATATGCCACCCCAAAGCATGTACTTTGGTCTAAGAATTATTTTGAGCTGAAAACATTTGAATTTCTGAAATGTCTTATCTGCCTAAATCCCCTTCTAGGAGCAGGTCCAGTCTTCTCAGAGAGGTCAGAAGTCCTTCCACACACACACACACACACACACACAATCTTGTCACAAACTGTCTTGTGCCTTCTACGAAAGATCTACTAATATTTAAAAAAACACATTTATCAAGCTGAGTGTGGTGGCACGCGCCTGTAGTTCAACACTGGGAGGCAAGAGGACTGGGATTACTTGAGTTTGCAGGTTCGAGACTACTCTGGGCAACATAGCGAGACCTGGTCTTGAAAAAGCCGCTGGGCACGGTGGTGGACTTCTGTAATCCCAGCTACCTGGGAGGCTGAGGCTGGGGATTGTTTGAGTTGCAGGATTGGGACTACCCCAGCAACAGATCAAGACCTAGTCTCAGGGAAAAAAAATTATCTTCCTGTAAACTCCTTTACTGCTTTCCTTCCAAGAAGTCATTCACTCTCCCTGACACACCCCTCTGTTCCTCCCCAAGCCCTTTCAAACACAGCATCTACCTTCTAAATTCTACTTCCTCGAGTCATTTTGCCCTGTGAGCACCCACGAAGGCACAGGACTAAGAACCTGTCTTTTCCTTGGATTCTATCTTTCGTCAACTTAACTTGTGGGTCCTCAAGAGCTAAACCTAAGTGGGTAGGAGAAAACTGTTTTGCTCATTGCCACACCTGTGGATCAGAAACACGATCACACTGGGGTGTGAAATCTCTATCACTGCTCACCAGAGAATTAAAGCAGTTGCTGTTCGTACAGGGACATCACTTCTGCTGTTGTCACTATATATACTTTCATTCCTTAGCCACCATCCCTTAAACTTTTCTCAACTTTTCTGTCACTCCTTGTCCAGCTCCGGACAGACAGTGGCCCAGCGGGGGAAGTTCTGGCAAGGGCCTTCAGGAAACACACCAGGACTAGAGCCTGACTCGCCACACAGACACACTGAGGTCACAATGGGCATCAGTGATGTCCACAGGCCACAACCCCTATGGATATACTTGCTTTCAAAATATCGCTGAGTGTGGCTATGGCTCCGTCACTTGCGCTGGCAAGGGAGCTAGAAACAATCCACTGGATGTTTGGAAATATTATCCTCCATCAGCTTCAAAAACAAACTCTGCCTGAAGAGATACAATTCATGACGTGTGGGTATTAAGAAACAAAGGTGTTCTCTCTGGGAGATGTTTGGCCAACTCTGCCTTGTGTACATAGAGCACTGAGGAACCTCCTTGGCACAAAGCGTTAGCTTTGTTACTTCATCTTTATGAACACAATATAGCCAGGGAGGCAGGCAAATGAGCACTAGGTAGACGAGATGACCGCAGACCATGATGCGTTATCTGAACTCATCATGAACATTTGAAGTGATCAAATCCCGCGGCAGAGGATGATGGGAGGAGACCGTACTTTATGGAGGGTGGCCAGGGTGGTCTCTCTGGGGAAATGACATCCCAAGGAGTGAGACAGCAACCATGTGAGGATTTAGAGCAAAGCTCAGACGGAGGAAGTGTAAATTCTGGCGCAAAAGTAAGACAGCATCCTAAAAGGACCGAGACTGGAGGGTGGGGAATAAAAGGCCTCTTTGAGATGAGGCCCGGGGCAAGAGGAATTTTGGAAGCCATAGATCAGAGCTTGAATTCTATTCCAAGTACAGTAAGAAGCCATCGAAGAATATACATAGAAGGCTGAAGTAATCCGTTTTGTGGGGTTTTTAAATAATTTTATTTTTGTATTGATTGCACATCCCTCTCTCTTTCTCTCTATAGTACATCATTGTCTCCCCCGAGGTTCTCCCATCACCTTGTCACCCAAGGACCATCTTAATCTTTTGTGCCCTCCCCCGCCCCCATTTTTCACCCTTCTCCCCCTCTCTTGCTCTGTACTTCAGTGCTGTTGGCAGTTTTAGATTTTTCTTGTCGGTTTGTTTATTTGTTTTCCCTGTGTCCCTCATATAAGTGAGGCCATCCCGTATTTCTCGTTTTCTCTCTGGTTTATTTCTGCTAACATGATTTCTTCCATCTCCATCCATGTTGCTGCGAATGACATAACTTTGTCTTCTTTGATTGATGCATAGTATTACCATTGTGTATATAGACCACATCTTTTTCATCCATTCATTAGTTTTGGGGCATTTGGGTTGTTTCCATATCTTGGCTGTTATAAATAGTGATTTGTGTTTTCAGGTAACTTGCTAAGGAGATTGGGCTATTGGAGGGTTCAAGAGGAAACCAGGAGACTAGTGAAGAGGCCACTCTATGAATCCAGGTGAAGGGTGAGCTGACACTGAAGATGGATAGGCGACGTCAGAGATGAGGATTCTTTGTGGGGATGAATTACTGGACTTGATGTCAGGTGAAGGAAATGGATGACACTCAGATTTTTTGACTTTGTTGGATGGGAGGTGTGGTCATTGATAGATAGAGGGATGACTAGACAGAAGATTTGCCAAGTTATCTGTAAAGTCTGGGCATGCACACACATAGATTTATGTGTGTGTCTTTGACAGGTGTCATTTATAATTGGCTCTATGGCTATAAAGCTGTGAGATGGAATAGAGGTCCCTTAATAGTGGTTCAGGCAGAGCCTGAATTATGATGATTTGCTTCAACCCCTTCTTATCCCTCATGGTGCCTTCTGTTTTGGTCCTTCCTTATATTCCCTGTTGTGATATCTGGCTTCTTGCTTGTTTGTTTGGTTGGAAGCATTAGGCTTGTAAGCCTGTATGAACTTAATGCTGGAGAGAGTGGCTATTATTCCTGAATGTATCACAGTTGCAGTAAGTCCATTCTCTCTTCTTATGAGAGTAGTGATGTCTGGAACTAATGACCTTTCTGAAGAGTGAAGTGGGGGACAAGTCAACGAGAATGGCCCAGTGAGAGTGGCAGAATGTTAAGGGCTGCAATAACTGGCCAGGATTCATGCTCTGAATTAAAAAAAGACTTCATTCACTATCTTATCTAACTTCAAAAAACTAAAAACAAAATAACATAATTCCTTCCCCAATAAATAACATCCTCATTCCTCTAATATTAACCCTAAAACTATTCCCTAAAAGATAACAAATTAAGCCGGGTGTGGTGGAGTGCACCTGTAATCCCAGCTACCTGGGAGGCTGAGGTTAGGGATCACTTGAATTCGCAGGTTTGAGACAACCCTGGGCAAAATAGTGAGTCTCTAAAAAACACAACACAAAACAAAACAGAAAGCAACTTAGTAAATAAATCCTCTATCCCCATATATTCCGCAAAAAACTAATATTTCACCTAATTTAAATTTTCCTAAACTTTTTCCTCCCCTTATTTAACAAATTATAAACCATTCTTTTACACTATATAAAAAACTTTCTAAGATCTAATAAACTCACTAAATATTTTATACTTACATTCAATCCCAACCTCAAACTAAATTCAATCTCTCTCATTCATCCTGCCTCACTTTCCTTCACCCAACTCCTTACAGTAGGCCATGGCTGAGGGTCAGCAGATGTATGAACCCAAAACATGCTACCTTGACAGAGGGTTATTTTAAGCTGAAATGACTGGGGGAAAGCTAAAAAGCCATAGAAGCATGAGTCCTAACCACCTCTTTGACTTACTTATCTCGGAGAGCTCTGAGTGCTCCCAGAGATGTATGGGATGCATATTTTAACCAATTTTTGTGTTTATTTTCAACTCCTGTTCATCTGTCTTTTGCCAGGCTGTTTTGTAAGTCTTCGGTCAGAGATCTGATGGGAGAGAGGGAAAGGGACATCTTCCCTCTTCTTCATATGAAGAACAGAGAGTGTGGGCGTCAAGTTCACACTCCCAGCAGCAGGGAAGCTGCTGTGTGGGGAGCACCACGAGGTGGCCACTCATTTTCTGTGTTTCAGCTGACCATAAACCTCAAAGAGCCCTGCTTGCTTTAATTCCGAAGTGGGGTTGTTTTTTGAGAGATGGGGAACAGAGCAAGAATGAAATAAGATTGAGTGAAGTACCGGTAAGAACATAGCAGATTATGTCACAAAAGGAAACAACTCCTGAAACGATGTTAGCAGCTTTGCACAAACAAGTGGGTTCAAATGCGGGTTGGTGGTGGTGTTCTTACTTCTGGAGACTCTGGGGTCTGTGCTGCTATCATTTTGTGGCCTAGACTCAACATGTGGCTCGGAGTTATCAAAGAAGAGAGGTTGGAGGACTGTGTGATGTGTTGTGAATGATCAGGCTACGTCTGCCTACCTACCTTCCACGGTGAGAGAAGTCACATGATCCCAATAAAATTGCAAGTCAAATTTACGCAGGGCTTCATAAGAGAAAAATAAAGTGAGATTTGGTGAAATACAGGAATTGTCTCCATATTATTGTCTAGACGGCTAGACAGAGGTCTACTGTCTATATAGGTAAATCTGCTTCATAAAATACTATCTCTAGCTTTCCTCTGGTGATGATGCTTTGAAATGACTAAAATGGAAGAAGAAATTAACATGCAAAGAGGATAAATAATGGGGTGACAATAATGGAGGGTACAGGAAAAAGGTGTGAGGAGGAACAGTAGGCGCAGAGGAAGGAAGCTTGAGGGAATGGGAATTGGAAGGGGATCAAATGTCTTCGTTGGTAAAGTTCAGGGTTGCAAGAAAAGCACAACTGGAGAGGAAAGTTTTATGTCTGAACGGAAAGCAAATGCCATTTTTATGAGCCAACCATTTTGTGGCCAAGAGAAAGGTAAAGTTTAGAATATTCATCTGAGGGTAGGCAGTTCCAACAGGAAAATCTTTTCTGCACACAGAAAGCAAGAACTGCCACTAGAAAGCATTTGCAAGTTAAATGTCAAGGATGGAAGGTGGCCATATTTAGGGAGATGTCTCCAAGTTAGCAATAATAAATGGTGTCTCACCTTCAAAGCCACGGGACGGGTGCTCTGGGGAAACAAAGTACCTCGGGAGAAAAGATGACTTTCTAGGTCTTTCCTGTTTCAGCAGGGAGTCTTCAAGAAGGAGAAATCAGCGTCCTTTCTTAGGGGCAGAAAAATGGACCTCCTAAATCCTTCCTTGTTCTCAGCTGAGGTCCTACTAGCGAAGGGATTGACAGGAGAAAAACACACAGAAGTTTATTAACTGTCTACTTTATGCACACACGGGTGACACCCAGGGAAAATGAGGAGCTCCCTGAAGGCACCTACGATTAGAGCTCAAATGCCATCTTTGGCAAAAGACAAAAAGGCAGAAAGGCTGGAGGGGGTTGTGAGGGCTGCTCACAGGAAAATCGAGGGCAAACAAGGTGAAGTTTGTTGTGTACTTTTAAGTGGTTCGTCTCCTTGGTAAGAGGCTCTTGTGATTTAGTCAACCTTTCCTTCCTGGTACAGAGGGAAATAGTTTTCCGAATGGAGAATTTTTGTATAAATATGAAGGTCCCTGCCAGAAAGAGTAACTTCTATTTTGACTTTGGGCTTCTCCTATGTCCACTATTTCTCAAAATAATCAGCTCCAAATCTCTTTTCTGGCACAGAGATAAGTTGGGGTGCCATCTTAGCTGTTGTCCTCCTACACCCCCCTCCACCTGTCGGAGCTTCTGCCTTACCTCCGTCTGGCCCAGCTATTCCTGGGTTTCCTGGCTAATGCTGCCCTCCAGCTAGAAAGCTCTTCCCAGCAACCTCCACTGTGCCAACTCCCGTCGCTTCTCATGGGGGTCCACTCCATTTAATGCCTTTAAACATCATTGCTCTCCCCAGGGCTCTCCCTCCACCCAATCGCCTGTGAACCTTCATCTCGATCTTCTTGTGCTCCTCCCTTCCCTGATTTCTTCCTCTCAGCCACCCCCCCACTGCCTGCCCCAGCATTTTTGACCATTTTTTTTGCCTTTTGTTTGTTATTTCTATGTCCAATCTATAGGTGAGACCATCTGGTTTCTGACTTTTTTTTTGACTTATTTCTGCTAATAGGATTCCCTCTCGGTCCATCCATGTCATCACAAATGTTTCATATTTCTCAGTTTTGACTGCAGAGTAATATTCCATTGTGTACATATACCACAGCCTTTTCAACCACTTGTCAATTTTGGGGCATTTGGGTTATTTCTCTATCCTGGCTATTGTAACTAATGCTGCGATAAACATGATAAACATTCGAGTACAGTTGTCCTTTTGAATGAGTGTTTTTGTATCCTTTGAGTAGATTCCCAGAAGTGGGATTGCTGGGTCGAATGGTAGCTCCATTTTCAGTAGTTTGAGGGTCCTCCACACAGCTCTCTGCAGTGGCTGGACCAGTTTGCATTCCCACCAGCAGTGTAAGAGTGTTTCTTTCTGCATCCTTACCAATACTTGTTGTTGCCTGTTTTTTGACATGGAGTTTCTTTATGATTATTTCTCCAGTAATATATTCCAGGTGCCTAATAGATGCACCAACATATCTACTGTGTTGAATCGGTCAAACATATCACTAGTGAGGTCTTAATATCACTAGTGAGGTCTTAAAGGGTGAAGTGACACAAAGTTTTGTTTTCCCCTAAAACAATGAATGTGAATGGAACATCCTTGGGTAGCCCTAAATGATGGGGTAGGGGGTGAGGGGTGCATCAGGGAAGTTGAAACTTAGGGGGGAATCAGTGGGAACATTTAAAGGATCTTTCTGTGTTACTCATTTTGTAGTTCAGGTTATAACCAAGGGTGGTGGCATCATTTAAACCATCATTTTTTATTCACGTGGTGATTTCTCTGGAATGCTCTTTCCTTCTGAAAGAGGTGAATGCTAAAGGGCATACATTTGGTTTCAGCTGAAGAGGAAGAATTTTTAGGTGGAGATGAAATAGAAAGAAGCCCCTCCAGCGAGAGTGGATGTGTTTGGACTGCTCATTTCGTGAGCTCATTTCTGCGACTGTGGAAAGTTTGACTTTGCCTTAAGCATATGGACATTTTAGAATGTTTTTAAAAAATTAAATACAGGGTTTCAGTGGCTTTGATGTCATGCACGGGATGGCGAAAAAGGTCATTGAATAAGTCAACAACTATCCTTGAACAGCTACTGAATCCTTGTGAAGGCAAATACATGTAAAAACCATCAACGTTTCCTACCTAAATTATATCTTATGTAAGATGACATTTCGGTGTGGAGGGGACAGTGGTTGTCTAGAAATAAACTCTGTTCTAGAAACACCGAGCCTGGAGGATGCTCAGGTGCCCACCTGTGTGGTGGTGAGCTAAGCCCTGTTTTGGGGGTGGAATCTGCATACGTTTAACAACACTTACACCCCTCAGCCTGGAAGAGGAGCCTTTTATTTTTTTTTATTCATTTTATTGATTTGTCACAATTGTGAATTAATTGATCCCTCCTCCTCCCTCCAAATCCCCCCTCTGTATCCCCCTTCCTCCTCCCTCCATATCCCCCCTCTGTATCCCCCCTTCAGTCACTC
>PVHY01017054.1:0-32301 GCA_004024945.1 Uropsilus gracilis
GTAAAGCCCCCAGGGGCAACTCAGCTCGGTGCCCGGGAGGGCAGCAACTGCACCGCCCTGCATCTGCCTCTCCAAGCGCCAAGACATGGCATGAAATGCACAAAACCTTAGAAGCCCACAGCTTCCAGAACTGAATGAGGAAATAAACCCAAACAGAACATGTGTGTGCAGCAGAGATGGCAGCTACTGAAAGCTCCATAAAACCGGAATTACAGGGCCAGCTGGTCTACCTAGTCAGAGCCTCACAGGGTCACCACATCACCTCTCCAAACCCTGAGAATGAGAGTGACCTGCCAGCATGTTGTGTGAGGCCCACATGATCCTGACACTAAGGCAGACAAGGGCATCACACACAGAAGAGCAAACTACAGAGCAATATCCTGGTAAATATGCATGTAAAAAAAGATCATCATATTTAGCAAGTTGAATTAACAACTGAGGGGAGCACAGAGCAGGACCAGCCGTGTTTATCCAGGGACACATGATGGATGAACAGGAAAGTCTTCCACGGAATCACCTTTTCAGTAGGGGAAAGACCAAATCACAGGATCAGAGCCACAACTGCAGGGAAGACAACTGAAAAGATTCACATCCACTCATGATAAAAACTCTCTGTGAGATGAGTGAAAGTGACACACCTCAGCAGGACATGATCACGTGCACACACCCACAGGAGCATCTCACTCCGTGGGAGAGACGGAAGCTCCTCCTCAAGGTCAGGACTGACAAAGACACACCTGCTCCATCCTGCTCAGCATCAGGCTGGGGGAGGAGAGTCCAGAGGAACCCAGGTTTGAGAAGCAACAGTGCAACTCACTCCTTGCAGAAGTCTCGACGATAGACACAGAGAAGTTTAAAGATGCCACTTCCACTACTGGAGCCGGAAATCAGCCTAGTCCAGTGCAGGCTCCAAACCTTCTGTGTATCCTGGGTGCTCAGGGGGTTGTTCCTGCATGGGTTATTATTACGGCTGATTATTATGGGTGATTGTTTTCTTGTTGCTGATTTTTCAGGGATTCTGTTAATCTTTACAATCAGTTTTTTTGCATCTATTCTATTCGATTATCATCTCCAAGGTTGGTGCTTGTATTCTCATTTCCTAACATTTCTTTTTGCAGGGTTAATACGTTTATTTAAGGAGTCCAGAAACAATTATTTCCTGAATCCTGCAATTTTGTAGCCCCAGCTTATCCACCCTACATTAGATAAAGTTGTTATCCTTTATTGTCAGTGTTTCCTTCCTTTGCAGTAGGCATTTATGGCCATGGTCCATTCTGACTGAATCTGTGGCAGCTGCTGCTCTGTCCAGATCATCGTGCTCTACAGGGCCGAATCCCGTCGTCCCTTCGCCCGTCCTTGAGCAGCCTGTCTGGAACCCAGGGAATTGTGTTTGCTCCTCACACACCTGAGTTGTCTGCAATGACTGGGGCTGTTCCTGGGAGTTATTTCTGTCCCTTTGGTCCATCAGCCAATTCTGTCTCAAGCATGTGAGGTCTTCGCTGAGCTGCTGTGGAGGAGGCTGCGTGGGGCAGGGCCAGGGCTCCAGCTCCGCTCTCCTTCAGTGGTGATGACCTGGACCGTTGTCTGTCCTGAGGCTATAGAGTCAGTCTGTCTGCATCTAGCAGACAGTGAGCTGGGGGTTTAGTAGCTTTGGATTAAACGCTAATTCTCTCGGGAAGTGCTTATATTTTCATAATATCACGTCTTCCCATCCTTGAACGTGAGGCAGCTCTTCATGTATTAGGTTTTAATTTCTCTAACAGGAGTTTCATAGCTTCAGCCATACAGTTGTTATACAATGTTTTAATAGCTTTAAGCTCTAGATGCCCCGTCTGAACCGTCTAATATAAACAGTGGTTTCTGGTTTTATTGTCACATAAGCTTCACAGTCAGCGTTTTGTGACATACAGAAGACCTGTAACTGACGTTCAGCATCGCACTGTGCAAACTCCCTCGTGTGTTAACCTTGCAAACTAATCTCGTGTCAGTTCTTATCTGTGAAACGTGTTGAGCTCCCGTTTTCTGTGTAATGTCCCGTCATCTCGGGGCAACGACACCCGTTTCCGTGTCCCAGTCCGACGACTCGCTCTTCCCTCCGGTCATTTCCGGCAGGAGCTCGGCTCCCCGCAGGCCCCGGATGGTGAGCGAGCAGGGACCAGGCTCCTCCCGCCGCAGTGAGCATATCCGGTCTGTCAGTCAGGGAGGTCCCTCCCGCGGAGGGGAGCGTTTCCAGTCCGTCAGTCAGGGCGGTCCCCGCGGGTGTCGGTGGGTTTTCCCGCCAAGGTGGAGGAGCCCTGGTGTCCTTGGCTGAGGGTCCCCGGAAAGGCCGTTCTGAGGACAAGCGTCCCTGGCGTCGGTTCGTCTGAGGTGAAAACCCCAGTGGCGTTCCGGGCGGAGGCCCCGCGGTCGGCGTCTCCGAGGTGAGGCGCCTGTCGCGCGTCCGGGCAGTGACGTGTCGGGCTGTGTCTGCGAAGCGGAAACCCCCGCGAGGATGCGCAGAGGAGAAGCACCTCGTGGGGTCGGTCCTCGGACAGGACCGTCCCCACGGAAACACCGCGAGCAGATGGCGGCCCCGGCGCTGCCCTGGGGCCTCGGGGGCCGGAAACTCAAGTCTGGGCGGGAACACTTCCGGCTCCCAACCGGAAACACGAGTCTTCAACCTGCGGCCGCGGCCGGACGGGACAGGCTGCCCGTGGCCTGGAGCCGGACCAGCCCGCCGAGGGACCGTCTCTGCCAAGCCCCGCTGCCTCCTGCGGGGACCACGCTGCTGCCTCCCAGACACGCGGCCGCCGGAGCCCGAGATCCAAGTGTCCACGGGACGGTCCTGACTGCGCTGCCAGTCCTGTCCAGCCGTGGGCTCACAGGGCCTGGGAGAGCTGGCTCTGCTCTGGCCACGCCCGGCTTTCTCCGGTTCCCGCGGTGACCCCGGAATGTCCACTCTACAGGGCGGGGTCAGGGCCTGGGCTGGTCCTGGGTGTCCCCGCTCCTGCCCCTTGTCCCCGGCCTCGTAGGAGCCGAGGTCTCGTCACCGGGCCTGTGTCCCCTGACCAGGCAGGACCTGGCTGAGCGGAGCCTCCACCTCTCTGGAAAGGAGGAGCCCAGCAGGGAGCAGAGAGGGGCTGAGGGGAGGACCGGGCTCCTGCAGCTGCCACTCTGCTCACCTGAGGGATGAGGCAGGAAGGGCCAGGCTCAGGGGACCCCTCACCACGGACCCTCAGCTGCACCAGCATCATCCTGCCGAGTGTCCATCCACACAGGCCTATTGTCCAGGAGTCTATGGGACCCATCTGAGCCCCAGACAAGCAGAGAGGCAGGTGCTGACCGGGGCTCAGCCCTCAGGTTCGAGTGGGAAAGCTGGGATGACAGCCCGCAGCTGAGGCTCCAAGTGCCTCCCACCCTGTCTGCCCTTTGTTCACGAGCCTGTCTGCTGCGCAGCCGAGGCCAGTCCCTCAGGGTTGTGTGTGGGGGACATGGATGGAGCTGAACCCAGGGGAGCGGTTTCGAGAACAGACAGCGGAATCTGTGGAGACAGAGGGGCCGGGCCCAGGCTCTCTCGGGAGCTGAGACAAAGCTTTATTCTCGGGCCTCAGAATACACCCAAGTAGCCGCTGACCAAGGCCGGCATCCACAGCAGGTGTGAACGCAGAGCAGCTGCGTCTCTGATCGTATCTTGACACTGACCACGTGGCCCAACAGTGGCTGACACCTTCGTCTCTACCAAGGGCGCACGCAACCTTGTCCCCAGTCCCGATGTTTCCTCCAGAACAAGCCCCTGAGGCCACATCAGGATGTGTCATCAGCCTGTGTTCCCGAGGCTGCATCAGAGGTGGGCACCTTGCATGAGGAACTCCTGACCTGGTAGACGAGGTGCCATTAGGGAACCCCGAGGGCGAAGTCCACTCAGTGGTCATTTTCCCAAGGAGCTCGGTGGTTCCTCCAGGTGAGGGCCTGGCTTTGTGTGTGCAGGGCTGCCCGGCGTCGAGTAATCAAGTCATTGCTGCTGTCCTGGGGCCTGTGCCCTTCGGGACAATAGGGCGGTTTGGTGCCCAACTGCTGATGAACGACATCTTGGTGACACGTTTATTTCCTGAAAGCGTTACGTATCTCTACTGACCAGATCTGGGCCAGAAATAGCTGTTGTGTACAGGCCTCCTGAACTGGCCGTGCACACACGTGTGCTCTGAGCTGATGTTCACATGGGTGTGTTGTTGTCTGCTTGCGTCTTCAGATGGACTTTTGTGGGAACTGACCGGCTCAGCTCTGGCCATGGCCACTGCCCTGGGGAGCCCTCGGGACAAGTGGACCGGGCCCCAGCAGGCAGGGCCTGCACATCTGCAGTACAGACTTGCCCGAGAAGGCCCCGCTTCTGCCCATGGTCCTGGGAGACCTGCATTGTGCTCAGGCTGGACAACAGTGTGGGCAGCCGCTACCTCAACCGTGGCCATGACCTGCCTGAATGCATGAGGCTCACGGCTCGTTACCTAAACATCTCCACAGAATACACAGGCAAGCAGGGCCAGGACAGCAGAGCGAGAGTCGCTCCTGGCAGACTGTTCTGCCTTTTCACCTCCTCCTACAGTTTGCTGCTGTCACACCGCGACACTAGTTCCTGGCCGTGCCAACCTGTCCTTGTGAATGGTCCCGATCTGAACCCAGTCACAGTCAACCTGTGTCTAGACTGCACACCTTCCCTTGTGGGCAGCAATGCGGAGGCCAGCGTGGCCTGGAGAGAGGAGCAGGGCCGGGCTCGCCTTCCTGGGTAGATGTTTCAGGCCCGTCGGTTCAGGGAGGCGCTGTTGCTGCTGCTCGTAGGTTCTGTTTTCCAGTGAAGACTCGTGTCTCCTTCTGAGCTGATCAGGATCCCTGACCCCCGTGTGGAGCTGGTTTTCCCGCATGTTATACCCCCACTAATGGGTCACTGTGATTCTGTCCTTGTGGAAAACACCATTCGGGAGCTTCAGCATCAGAACCACGACTCAGGAGACACCTTCACTCCTCACTGCCCACCGCTCATCTCTGCGCACACCTGAGGGTCTCTCCTGCTCCACAAATAACCCTCAAATCTCAGTCAGGAAACCCCAGACTCCAGGTGTTTCCTGAGCCCCTGGTGTCCTGAGGAGCAACTGTGTCCCAGTGCCCCTGCTGGTCCTGGGGGTCCCCAGCCCAGTCCAGTCCCTGCAGGGTTTGTGTCTGGGCTCACACTCACTCCCCTCACTGTGCTTCTTGCACAGTAATACACGGCCGTGTCCTCGGCTCTCAGGCTGCTCATCTGCAGATACACTGTGCTCTTGGCATTGTCTCTGGAGATGGTGAATCGGCCCTTCACCGAGTCTGTGTAGTATGTCTTGCTTCCATCATAATATATTTGTCCAACCCACTCTAGCCCCTTACCTGGAGCCTGGCGGACCCAGTTCATGCCAGCATTGCTAAAGTCAAATCCAGAACCCACACAGGAGAGTTTCAGAGACTTCTCAGACTGCACCAAGTCTCCTCCAGACTCCACCAGCTGCTCCGCACACTGGACACCTGCAAACAGAAACACAGACCTCAGGACCCTGCTCACATCCATGACTTCTTTCCCTCCTGACTCCCCCCTTCCTTGGAGTCTCCTGTTCCCCAAGAATTACCTCCCAGAAGAGCCAGGAGGAGCAGCCAGCTCAGCCCTGGCTCCATGGTGAGTCCCAGTTCAGTGCTGTCCCCGAGTGGACAACTGGATGTGGGCTGGGCTCCTGTGCAGTGCGGCAGGTTGGGCTGGCTGGTTTTCATGAGCAGGAGGCCGGCCCTATTTGCATTTCTCCTGCTATATAGCAGCTCTGGGCTGATGTCTTGGAAGAAAGGATCACAGGGAGGTTCCTGTGGATGTCGTTACCATGTTGGATTATAAACATTCAAAGAACTGGTGGACAGAGCCTGGTGAATACTGAGCACGTAGTACTTGAATACAAAATTGGCAGAGAATCTTCTTCTCTTTGGTGCACAATTGGGTCTTCATCTTGCACAAAGTCAAAATGTGGTTTGCATCAGACCTTTGTCAAATGTTTTATGTGCCTACATTTCTCTCATTTCATAGGGCATCTTTTGTTTGGATGTTCACTCTATGAAATGTTTTGGTTTGTTATAAGCTTTTCAGACTTATTTTTGCTTTTTTTGCCATTGCATACCAGTCCACAAAGATCAAGGCATCAATGGTGAGTTGCTTGTGCATTTCATTTGCTGTAAATTAACGTAACCCCATCTGCAATGTGTAACTGGAATGCGACAAGAAACAATGCAGAAGAATGAAAATTATCAACGTCTCCCAAAGGACAAAAGCAAAGGGCATACTGATCCCCCTAGTCAGTTACACCAGGACTTTTAAATGGTCACTGACAGCATCCTTCTCTATCCCAGAGCCCAAGGGAAAGGGTGCATTTCCTGATGAAAACATAAACCTGACAATACAGTGAACAAGGGCTTAACACACAGATGAAGGTAGAGACCAATATGCTAATACATATGGTGAAGCCGTCCTCAAAGAATACTAGGAAACTGAGTTAACAACACTATGCGTGGTGCACATATCAGGACCACATGTGTGTATTCCAGGGATACATGATAGATGAACATGATGAGAGTCATTCATGGAATCACCATTTCAACAAGGGAAAGGCAGACTCACAGGGCCAGATCCAGAGCTGCAGGGAAAAAAACTGAGAACATTCATGTCCACTCATGATAAAAATTCTCAGTGAGATGAACCTGGAAGTGACACACCTCAGCAGGACACAGACCATGTGCACACACCCACAGGAGCATCTCCCTCCATGGGAGAAACTGAAGCTTCTCCTCAAGGTCAGGACCACACAAGGACCCATCTGTTCCATCCTGCTCAGCATCAGCCTGGGAGAGGAGATGCCAGAGGAACCCAGGTTTGAAAGCAACAGTGCAACTCTCACTCCTTGCAGAAGCCATGACAATAGACACAGAAAAGCCTAAAGATGCCAATTCTACTACTGGAGCCGGAAATCAGTCTAGTCCAGTGCAGGCTCCAAACCCTCTGTGTGTTCTGGGTGCTGAGGGGGGCTGTTCGGACACTTGGCTGGTTATTTAACACATTTTCTCTTACATGGTTGTAGTCCCTTATTTCTCCTGCCACCATATCACCAGTGACCCTTCACCATACTCCTTCGTGCTCTTTCCTCCCCTGGGTCGGCTTCCTTCTCCCTCCTTTGCTGAATGTTCTATGTCTACGTCCGGTTGTTAGTTTCTAATGTGTCCTGGTGTGTATTCAGTTGGGTGATTGCTTCTGGTTGGTGAGCTTTCAGAGTCTGTATTTATTTGTGGCAATAGACTTTCCTCACATGTATCATATGGGGTTATTGTCTGCTCATAAACTCTTATGTTCATCTTCTTGCACAATTCACAATTTGTCTTTAGTCTAGAGAAGAATTATTTCTTGAAATCCACCTCTTTCATTGCGCCAACGCTAAGTCATGTTCACACTTCAGGAAGTAAAAGCTTCATCCTCCGTTAACTATAAGTGTTTTATTCATTTGAATTGTTCATGCAAGTTGAGGTTGATTTTGATATAATTATTGACAATTGTTAGTCTGCCCAGAGTAACTTTTTTTGCATGTGCAAAAAGTTTGTCTATAGCCACTGAATAATATGCTGGACTTTATGTTACTTTTGTATGAAATCTAAATTCTCTTAGGTAACTAGAATTTAACTCCTCCCAGCCCCGAGTATGTAACACCACTCTAAAAGAGTTTTTTTTTTATGATTTCTAATTTCAGATTTTCTGAGTGTCCTTTATGTAGCTCTCCTACAATGTTATCAGATGTCTACTAAGTATGTTATTGTGAACTTGTTCTTATAAACAGTATTATTTTTATTTTCATATAAGCTTTGCGGGTCTCCCTTGAATAAATGTAGGAAAGTAACTCAATTTTGAAGATATATCTTGTAAATCACTCGTGTGAAATCCTTGCTCTAAGAGCTCATTGTTACATGACATATGTTGTTGAACATCTTACAGTTTATATATATATAGACATTCATGTTATTTATGACCAAATGGTTTTATTTCTGTGTCCCAATCTGTGAGTCCTTTCCTATTGTGCTTTTATAGTGTTAGCTCAGATGTCATCATCTTTTCTAACTGAAAGTGAGCAGAGACCAGTCCTCCTGCCCTTGGTGGAGAGTCTTTGATTTGTCAGGATCAGTGAAGTTCTTATAGTTTTCATTTTAGTGGGTTTTATTTACCGCATGAAGAATCCTGTGTTCTCAGTTTACTAAGAGTTATTCATCCTGAGTGGGTTTTGGATTTTATATATCTGCATCTGCTACTTAGATATTATACTTTTGTTTCTTCCCATTTTTGAGGAAAACCATGATTCAGACCGTCACCCATCACTGTCCCCGCACAGCTCTGCTCACACCTTCAGGGTCTCTCCTCCATAAATCACCCTCAAATATCAGTCAGGAAACCCCAGCCTCCAGGTGTCCTGAGACCCTGGTGTCCTGAGAGCAACCGTGTCCCAGCGGCCCCTGCTGGTCCTGGGCATGCCCACCCCACCCCTGTCCCTGCATGCAGGGTTTGTGTCTGGGCTCACACTCACTCCCCTCACTCGCACAGTATTACACGGCCGTGTCCTCGGATCTCAGGCTGCTCTCTGCAGAAACAGCGAGTTCTTGGCATGTCTCTGGAGATGGTGAATTGGCCCTTCACCAAGTCTGCATAGTGTACGTAACTACTAACATCACTAATTGCTGCAACCCACTGTAGCCCCTTCCCTGGAGCCTGGTGGAACCAGTGCATGTGATAGCTGCTTAAGGTGAATCCATTGCACAGGAGAGACTGCACAGGAGAGACTCAGAGACCCCCCAGGCTGCACCAGGTCTCCCCAAGACTCCACCAGCTGCTCCACACAATGGACACCTGCAAACAGTGGGGTAGCCCATCAGAACCTGGCTCACATCTACATCTCATCCCCATCCTTTCCCTTCCTCAGGGTCTCCTGCTCCCCAGGAATTACCTCCCAGAAGAGCCACGAGGAGCAGCCAACTCAGCCCAGGCTCCATGGTGAGTGTCCGCGTTCAGTGCTGACCCCGAGTGGACACCTGAATGCGGGCTGGGCTCCTGTGCAGAGCTGCAGGGCCAGGTTGGCTGGTTTTCATGAGCAGGGGGCCGGCCCTATTTGCAAGTTTCCTGCTATATAGCAGCTCAGTGTTGGTGTCTGTGGAGAGAGGAGTCCAGGGAGGGTTCTGAGGTCTTGGGGTCATAATAGCTGTGTGAGCATGAGACTTTATTGGGGACAGAGCTGGGTTAAGGCTCGCACTTATCTGCTGTGAGCAGCTCAAGTGCATGTGCTCAGCAGGTGCTCTATTCGGTCTTCCTTCACTGGGGTTCTTTCTGTGTCTTGGATTCAGTCCTTTGTCTGTTGCGCTATGGCAATTATTTTCTCCCTTTCAGCGGTGTCTGCTTTTTTTTTTTTTCATTGATGTCTACTTTCTCCTGCCCATGCTCTATAATTTGATGTATCCATTTATTCACATTAATTTTGCTCCTCTGTCATGACTAACTGCCCACAAAGACGTAACTGAAGCAATGATGAGGTATGCTGTACCTTTTATTTGTTCTGTGTGGATTGCAGCGCTATTTACGTGGTGTAATGATCAAACCAACTATGAGTCTTAGGACAGAGCAATGGTTCTAGAAACTTATGTGCTTTTAAAAAGTGGCATACTGCTCCCCTCTAAAAAATGATGTACTGCTGCCATTTGCAGCTACAGCGATTGCCTGGAGAAGCTGGACACTGAGTGAAATAAGTCAGAGGAAAAAGGTAGGCGTTAGGTGATTTCACTTAGATGTGGCGTATAAGGAAACATAACAATAGGCCAGTGAAAACAAGCCAAGATTAACCCCTGATATCTGACTGCAGAACTGAGGCTTCTGAGAGGGAAGCACAGAGGAGGAGGAGGTGTGAGGTAGGCCGAGCCCCTTGGAATCTTGTGCAGTTGCTGTGTGTGCCTATGATGGTGGACAGGGAGCCAAGGGCACATTTGCCATGGCTTGATTCTATAATCTATGCAGCAGATACAAAGATGTGAAAACAGCTTTCTACTACGTTAATATTAAATGAGTCTATATGTTAATGGTGATTGAAACTGTATCAATTATCTCCTGTGTATATATAAGTACATCAAACTGGGCATGACCCCAAAGGAAAAGGCTTAAAGGCATTTCATATGTGGAAATTGTACAAAAACTGGCCCCTGGCTCCTGGGTTAGTGAGGTTGTGAAATAAGAAACTATATTAACCCAGAGACAAAGACACAGAAGCCATGACCTCCCCAGCCTGTGGGCACATCAGGCACCACACAAAGGGGAATAAGTCTCAGCACAGCTCCACGCCAGGAGGACAGAAAGTTCTCAAATACATAATTTCACATTATAGCTGAAGTAATTACAAAGGAAGAATGAATGAAAGCAGAAGACAGTGGAATAAAGGAAAGATTAAGAATTAGAGCAGAAGTAAATGTAACACAAGTGAAAAAGACAGTTCAATTGAGCAATCTAATAAAAAAATATTATTTGCAGGAATAAACGTACACAAAATCTATACTCTCTCTTAGAAAACTGTGACAAAATCCTGTAAATGTACCGAGAAATGAATGAAGATGCCCCAAAGCCCCTGGAAACACAAAGAAACCAAAGAGACAGCTGTGAATGAATGTGCACATGCCAATAGATTAGAAATGCTGCAAGGAATGGATATAACACTAGCAGTTTATACCTTCCATATTGAGTAGGAGGAGACTGAAAACCTGAGCAGAACAATGACACATTCTTGGGAATAATCAAGTGTTCCAAGAGCAGAAGCACAGGGCCTGCTGGTCTACCTCTTGGTCTCAACCCAACCTTCAAAGGGTCTCTGACCCCACCCTTCTCTAGCTTTCCAGAGACCGAGGAAGAGGGTGAGCTTCCCAGGGGCGGCCAGGATCAGTGTGGCGGAGGTTGGGACTGGGCTGCTAGCCATAGGGAGCAGCGAGTCTGACCTGTGAGAGGGAATGATTTCAGGCCCAAGCGGGAAGCGACAGAACTGCCAGTGAGGATCCCGACCTGGAGGGTCTATGAGGAGGTCACCGCTGACCTGGTCCCAAACTGGGCTGATGGTCTCTTCGGGCAGGGGAGCCCAAATGCTCCAGGCAGGGTCGTGGCCCTTGAGTCCAGGCAGGGGTGTCCGCTGCTTCTGGGAGCTGGACCGAGAAGGCTCCACAGGCCCAGCAGCAGCAGCAGGACCCTGGCTGCTCAGTGGCAGATGAGCCCAGGCAGAGAGGCCGCCACACCAGCAGAATGGGGACGCTCTCAGCACCCATGGAGCCCAGGGTAGGTCCATGTCCCTTCTGTAAAGCCCCCAGGGGCACCTCAGCTCGGTGTGTGGAGCAGTATTAACTGTGGAGCCCTGTGGCCACCTGACCAAGTACTGAGATGGGCCTGGTCTGGGCGGGCCTGGCCGTCGTGGACAGTAGGTGTCCAGGTGCGCCACCGGCAGCCAGGTGCTCTCGGGTCGGGCACTGGGACCCCTGGGCACACCTGTTCAAGGGTGCAGCGGCCGCACCCTGAGGAAGGAGGCCCTGCAAGGCAGAGTCCAGGAGCTGAAAGACCCCGGGGCTCTGGACGCTGGATGCTCCATGTGGCCAGGTCCAGGTCTGCCTGTGGAGATGCTGCCACTGCTGGATGTGGGGCCCCGGGGGAGCAAGAGAAGGCCCAGCCAGCACTGCCCGGTGGAGCTGAGGCCCGACGGGCTCTGCCAGGGTACAGGGCCAGGGTGACACTTGCTACCATGGCCCTCGGGTCAATATGCATGGTCGGAGCTGCAAGGATGTGAGGTCTGACTGGGCGTTCAGGCTGCAGAGGAGCTGCGGTGGTGCTGACTAGTGATCGAGAGAGGACTACTGGGTCAGGGCAAGGCTGGAAGGGCCTGGCCACCGGCCAGAGGACAGTAGGACAGTGGCCATGCTGATGGTCAGCTGCTACTGCTTTCTGCGGGTGGTAGGGGTATCACTGGGTCCCAGGACTGTCCCTTGAGATGGCCGGCTCCCTGCTGTCACCGCTGGGGAGGGACCATGGCTGCTGGAGGCAGGGCCGTGGGGCTTGGCATGAGCAGAACCCTGAGTGTGACTGCAGTGGCCACTACGGCAGGGTCGGTTCACAGGCCCTAAAGGGTCACCCACAGAAGAGAGGGACAAAGTGATGAGGCTGCATCTTCACGCTCAAGCTCCTGTCAGCATTCCGCAAGGACCGTCGGCATGGAGGGGCAAAGAGCACAGTGACCTGTGGAGTGACCTTCCTAGGAAGGAGGCCACAGGATCTGGGGAGGCCCCCCGAATCTGGAGTCACATCCCAGTCCTCAGGAGGCTCTCGCCGGCGCAGGCCATGATAACTGTGTGAGCATGTGGCTGTCTGGGGACAGAGCTGGGTGAGGGCTGTGGTGAGCAGCTCAGGTGCATGTGCTCAGCAGGTGCATATTGGGTCGACCTCTGCCAGTATTCTTTCTCTATTTGATGTCAGCCCTTTGTCAGATGTGGGATGGGCAATATTTTCTCAATTCTTTTTTATCGATAGTTTCTTTCTCTTGTCAGAAGCTTTCTATTTTGATGTGACCCCATGATTCATATTTATCTTGACTCCTTCAGCGGCCCCTGTACACAAAGACATCACTGAAGGCAATGCTGAGGTGTGTTGGACCTGTTGTTGGCTCTGTGTGGATGGCAGCCCTTTCACACAGTGTAGAGGTGAGACCACCTTCGTGCCTTAGGATGGAGTAACGGTTCAGGAAAATGATGAGTATTTAAGGATGGCATATTGCTCCCCTATAAAAAGGGAGGACTCCTCCATTTGCAGCCACACAGATGGAATGGAGAGGATGATGATGAGTAAATATGTCAGAGGAGGAAAGAAGGCAGGTTCTTGATGGTCCCGTTAGATGTGCACTATAGAGAGCAGTAAACAAGAGGTCAGTGAAAAGCTCAATGACAATCAACTATTGACATCTGACTCCAAAACTGAGGTTGCCAGATGGGTTGCAATTGGAGAGGGCAGAGCCCCTTGAGATATGGTGGAGTAGCTGGGGCTCTGGTGGTAGTAAGGCTGCCAAAGGCACCTTTGTAGACTTTTGTAACTAGAAGTCTGCGCAGTCGGTACAAAGAGGTAAACATACTTTTTACCATGTTAATAGTAACCAGTGTCAACAGGTCTATGACCAGGTGAGTTCAACTAAACCTTCAAAGGATCGCTGACACCGTCCTTTTGAGCTTGTTGCTGTGACTAGTATTTTTTTACTTTTATGTAGACTTCACATGCTTCTCTGCGAAATATATAAGAGCAAATAACCATTGATTCATCAACCTTGTAAATTTGCCTTGTAGACTTCTTTGTTACTGGTGCTTATTATGACATGAAACACTTTGTTGACTTCCTCTATTTGCCACTTGGACATTCAATTCATCCGTGACCAGAGACAGTTGTATTTCCGTGTTCAGTCTATATACTCCATCCTTTCACCATTTTGTTGCCTTAGCTCAGTGGCAGATAACATGAAAGTGACAGTGAACAGGGACGAGGCTCTCCTGCCCTTGTTGGAGGGTTTCTGGTCTGTCAGGAATCAGTGAGGTTCTTGCCGTGGGTGCTTTGTGGGTTTTGTACATCAAAGTGAAGAATTCTCTGTGTTCATACTTATTGGGAGTTACTTCATGAGCTGGTGTTGGACTATCCCTAATATCTTTCTGCTTCTGTTCATATAGTGACTGCAAATTCCTTCTGTGCTATTATAGAAACCAGTCACATGTCAAACATCACTGTCCCTGCTCAGCCCTGCTCACACCTCAGGGTCTCTCCTGCTCCACAAATAACCCCAAGGGTCAGTCAGGAAACCCCAGCCTCCAGGTGTTTCCTGAGCCCCTGGTGTCCTGAGGAGCAACTGTGTCCCAGAGCCCCCTGCTGGTTCTTGGTGTCCCCAGCCCAGCCCTGTCCCTGCAGGGTTTGTGTCTGGGCTCACACTCACTCCCCTCACTGTGTGTCTTGCACAGTAATACAGGGCCGTGTCCTCGGTGCTCAGGCTGCTTATCTGCAGATACAGCAAGTTCTTGGCATCATCTCTGGAGATGGTGAATCGGCCCTTCACAGAGACTGCGTAGTATGTGCTACCATAATTAGCAATGTATGCAACTCACTCTAGTCCCTTCCCTGGAGCCTGGCGAACCCAGTGCATGTAGTAGCTGCTGAAGATGAATCCAGAGGCTGCACAGGAGAGTCTCAGAGACCGCCCAGGCTGCACCAAGTCTCCCCCAGACTCCACCAGCTGCTCCGCACACTGGACACCTGCAAACACAGACACAGCCCATCAGGACCCAGGCTCACATCCACGGATTCTCCGCCTCTTGTCCTCTCCCTCCCCAGGGTCTCCTATTCCCCAGGAATTACCTCCTAGCAGAGCCAGGAGGAGCAGCCAGCTCAGCCCAGGCTCCATGGTAAGTGTCTGTGTTCAGTGCTGACCCCGAATGGACACCTGGATGCGGGCTGGGCTCCTGTGCAGAGCTGCAGGATCGGGCTGGCTGATTTTCATGAGCAGGGGACTGGCCCTATTTGCATGTCTCCTGTTATAAAGCAGCTCTGGGGGGCGTGTCTGTGGAGAGAGAAGCTTGAGGAGGGTCCTGGGGATTCTGGGGCCATAATAACTGTGTGACCATGTAACACAGTTAATGGGGACAGAACTGGGTGAACCTGAGCACATGTTATGAGCAGCTCCCATGCATGTGCTCAGCAGGTGCGCAGTTGGGTCTTCCTCTTGCACAATTGTCAATGTGTTTTGTGCAATATGTTCTCCATCTAAGAGAGTTATTTTCACTGTTCATAGTCTCCATTTTAAGGAGGCTTTTCGCGGATGTAACCTGTTCGATTTTATTTTTATTACTCCTTTGACTCGGACGCCATTCCGTAATGATATCACTGAAGCCAAAGCTGGGGTGTGTGTATTTGTTCTGTGTTGCATTTGTCTGTATTGATTTGCACAGCTCAGTTCGGAAATGATCCCCCTGTCCTTGGACAGAGAACTGGGTCAGAAATCCGCGGTGTATTTGTACCATGGACCCCCCTCAGCTATGCAAAGGATGAAGTCCTGCCATTGCAGCAACGCAGGCTGAGCTGGAGGAGATGATGCTGAGTGAAGCATGTCAGGAGGGGGAAGCGAGATACTGGATCGTCTTACTCCCATGCGGAATGTGGAGACAGAGAGCAAATAATAAACTATTGACAAGTAAATGCAAAACCGAGGCCCCCAGAAAGGGAGGGGAAGGCCATGGGGAGAGAGGATCCTTTGGATTGGGCGGGACTGGGCTGTGATGGGGGCAGATTCTGAAGGTCCATCCTTTTAGAGGCCGGAATAGCTGGGGTGATGCCAAGAGGTGAGCATGCTTTCCTCCATGACCACGATAGCCGAGTGTCAGTGCAGCCATGAAGATGAGGTTGTGTCACTTATCTTCCCATCACAATTGTGCCAAACTGGAAGTCACCACACAGGGAAACCTGGGAGAGCTTCTGTGTCAGAGACTTTAGCATCAATGACCTGGTGCCCACGGGGGAGCGAGGAGACGACATTAGGCATAGTTTACACCCAAAGGGAAGGGACATGTCCTGTGCCCTGGATGGACAGGTTTTCTCTCCGATGTCCCCACACTGAGAGTGGAGCAGCCTCCTCCTTTCACCAGCACAGGGACACAACCGTGTCTGTGACAGAATATGCTGAAGGGAAACTGTCCCAGCTGCAGGCTGGGCTGAGGACCCGTGGCCTCGGTTGACCCCTGGTGGCTGTGACCCTGACTGCTGAACCTTCATTGTGGTCCTGGCAGGGGATAGACTCCGGGTTCACACTCACCCCTCACCCCTCAGGACCTGAGGGCTCATCCCCCCGATGATGCTGACCAAGTGGTGACCAGGAGGAACCCTGGTCCCAGACCAGGACATAGAAACCTGTCTCAGAGCCTGTGCCTTACGCTGACCCCCAGCATCAGAGGAGCTCACAGCCCCCATGGTCGTGACCAAGGATACAGGGTGTGTCAGCTCATGGCCCCGGATACTGAGCTGGAGTCACCCTCTTGGCCGCCCTCGGGCTGACCCTGCAGATCCGGCCACTACACTTGCTGCTGCCCATCGCCAACCCACCCCTGACTATGCCCTGGTCTCTTGCCGAGTCCTGCTGAGGCTGCCTGGCATCTGCCTGTCAGCCCCTGAACCCTGAACCCCGTGCTCAGACGAGCCAGAGTCCACTGCCCAGGGACGATGACCCGCAGGACCAGGTGCTGCCAGGTGGTTAGAGGAGGACACAGCTGGTGGCACTGATGCCTCTGGGGGCGAGGGTTCTGGACACACCCAGGATCCTCCATAGCCACCATCCCGTGGCTTGTCAACCCCTTGCAGGCAGGTCCTCAGTGTCCAGAACAGAGCTGGGCTGCATGAATGGGTGCCCAGGCCCCTGGGAACAGGCTGCTTGGAAGCTCCCAGTTGTCACCAAACTTTCTTAGCCCAGATGTATTTCCTGCTGGGTTGTAGGGGTCACCTCTAGGACTGTGGGACCCCACGCTTCGAGCCTCCCCGTAGTCCATGGGGGACCTCGGGCGACAGCCCCATCCCTGTCCTTCCTGTCGCTGTGAGGACAGGCTGACCCAGGGCGGCAGTCTGTGTCGGGAGCTCTGTGCATCCCATCTCCCCTAGGGCAGTGACCCGTTGCAGGTCCCTGGGGTTCAGTTTGGTCGTGCCCTGCTGTGGGCAGACTCTGGGCTGGGCCTGAGGGGTCCTGGGGCTGCTGTCCAGAACCTGCGCCTTGGCCACACAGCCTCTCCCGGGCCTGACCGACCTCCCAGAGGAAAGATACAGAGAGAGGTGCTGGGACCCCAAGGCCCCACCCACAGGGGGGCAGGTCACACCCCAGAAAGGGACCTACCTGCCCTAAGCTGCTGACCCCAGCTGAGGCTCCAAGCTGCCCACATGTAGTGGTCACTGCCTCCTGCGGAGACCATGCCGCTGCTTCCTGGGACACGCGGCAGCTGGAGCCCGAGACCCGAGTCTCCACGGGACGGTCCTGACTGCGTGGCGAGTTCTGTCCAGCCGTGGGCTCACTGGGCCCGGGACAGCTGTCTCTGCTCTGGCCAGGCCCGGGTTCCTCTGGTTCCCGCAGTGAAACCGGAATGTCCAATCCATGTGATGGGGTCAGGGCCGGGGCTGCTCTGTGGGTGTCCCCACTCCTGCCCGTTGTCCCGGCCTCCCCCAGGAGCCTGGGTCTTGTCCCAGGCCTTGAGTCCACTGACCAGACGGGGCATGGCTGACTGAGCGGAGCCCCCATATCTGTGGACTGGAGGGGCCCAGCAGGGAGCAGCGAGGGGCTGAGAACAGGAACGTGCTGCCCGCAGCTACTGCCCTACACACATGGGTATTGGGGAGTGGGAAGGACCAGGCTCAGGGAACCCCTCCCCAAGGACCCACAGCTTCCCCCAGCACTGTCCTGCCAAGTGTCCATCCACACATGCCTACTGTCCAGGAGCCCGTGTGAGCAGCCACTTTCTTGCCCTGGACGCATGAGGGTCACATCACGGCTTGTGTCCTAAACTCCTCTGCAGAAGCCACGGGTGCGTAGGGCCAGGGAAGCAGAGCCAGAGTCGCTTCCAGCCACCCACTCGGCCCTGTCGGCTCATTCCTACTTTTGGCCACTGTCACGCCCGCGACACTAGTCCCCATTTACGCCAAGTTGTCCTTGTGGAAAGTCCTGATCTGAGCCCAGTAACAGTCAACCTGTGTCTACACTGCACACCTTCCCATGTGGGCAGCAGTGTGGACGTCAGGCGGCCTGGAGAGAGGAACAGGGCTGGTCTCACCTACCTGAGAGCAGGTTTCAGGCCCATCGGGTCAGGGAGGCGCTGTCGCTGGTGCTCGTAGGTTCTGTTTCCCAGTGAAGACTCATGTCTCCTTCTGAGCTGATCAGGATCCCTGACCCCCATTTGGAGCTGGTTTTCCCGGATGTTTAACCTCCACTGATGCGGTCACTGTGATTCCGTCCTTGTGGAAAACACCATCTGGAAGTTTCAGCGTCAGATCCACGACTCAGAAGACACCTTCACTCCTCACCGTCCCCGCTCAGCTCTGCTCACACCTCAGGGTCTCTCCTGCTCCACAAATAACGCTCAAATGTCAGTCAGGAAACCCCAGCCTCCAGGTGTTTCCTGAGCCCCTGGTGTCCTGAGGAGCAACTGTGTCCCAGCGCCCCCTGCTGGTCCTGGGCGTCCCCAGCCCAGCCTGAACCTGCAGGGTTTGTGTCTGGGCTCACACTCTCTCCTTTCGCTGTGTGTCTCACACAGTAATACATGGCTGTGTCCTCAGCTCTCAGGCTGCTCATCTGAAGATACAGCGAGTTCTTGGCATTGTCTCTGGAGATGGTGAATCGGCCCTTTACTGAGTCTGCGTAGCCTGTGTAACTGCCATCATATTTAATCACTGCAACCCACTGCAGCCCCTTCCCTGGAGCCTGGCGGACCCAGCTCATCCAGTAGCTGCTTAAGGTGAATCCAGAGGCTGCACAGGAGAGTCTCAGAGACCCCCCAGGCTGCACCAAGTCTCCTCCAGACTCCACCAGCTGCTCCGCACACTGGACACCTGCAAACACAGACACAGCCCATTGGGACCCTGGTTCATCTCCACAGCTATTGCCCTCCTGTCCCTTCCCCTCTTCTGGTCTCCTATTCCCAGGATGTACCTCCCAGAAGAGCCATGAGGAGCAGCCAGCTCAGCCCAGGCTCCATGGTGAGTGTCCGCATCAGTGCTGACCCCAAGTGGACACCTGGATGCAGGCTAGGCTCCTGTGCAGAGCTGCAGGGTCGGGCTGGCTGGTTTTCATGAGCAGGGGGCCGGCCCTATTTGCATGTCTCCTGCTATATAGCAGCTCTGGGCTAGTGTCTGTGGAGAGAGGGGCCTTGGGAGGGTCCTGGGGACTCTGGGACTGTTATAGCTGTGGAGCATTTGATGTTTTTGTGGACAGAGCTGGGTTAGTCCTGAGCACATATTGTCTGTTGTGAGCAGTTCAGGTGAATATGCGGAGCAGGTGCACTATTGAGACTTCCTCTTGCCTGATTTCTTTATATGCTTAGATCTCAGCCCTTCTTGAGATGTGTTATCTGCAGTTATTTTCTGCATTTGGTTGGGTATCATTTTAAGTTACTCATAGTGTCTTTCTCTATTTGGCTACTACATACATTAGAACAGAGTATTGGTTCAGGAAAATAATGTTTATTTATACATGGCATATTGTTCGCCATTTCAACTACACCGATGGACCTGGAAAAGATGATTTTGAGTGAGTAAGTCAGAATCTGTAATGGGAATCAAGATTTGAAAGCAAACTTAGGGTTCTCACTACTATTAGAAGCCATGATAATAGACATAGAGAACCCTAAAGAACCCCCTAAAACACTGGGACCAGACATCAGTCTAGTCCAGTGCAGGCTCCTAAATCATCTGTGTGTCCTGTGTGCTGAAGGGTCAGGTCTTGGACAGTAGCTGAAGGTTTCAAATAAAATAAAGATGAAAATTATGTTCAAGGTGGCATTCTGGCTATCAGGTGTCTATCTGAGCAACATGATGTTAGTTGTCTTTCTGAACAACAACTCTTGTGTTCACAGCAGCCCTGTTTACAGTTGCCTAATCTTGGAAACAAGTCCAGAGCCTATCAGCAGAGGGTGGGTGGGTATGTTTGTGTGTGTGTGTGTGCGCGCGCATGGGCCTACAGTCATTGTAGGGGTAGAGAAGCTATGGAGTAAGCTGCAGAAGAATATTATACAGCTGAGAAGAGGGAATGGTGGTGTTTAGCACAAAACAGCTGGATCCTGAGGTGATATGTGAACAACTTAATTATCCAGAAATGAGAGAATTTGGATGCTTTCGCTCATCGTGTATTTAGAAAGCCAAGTACAATCACAAGCTGACACAGAGGAAATACACATTTTAACTGAGCAAAATTAAGGTAATGGGTCCCAGAGAGAGTGCAGGCGCAGGTGAGGGTGGTGGGCAGGGCCAGCGAGAGTCTCGGGTCACAGTGCCTGCTGCTCCGTGGTCAGCCAGACCTGAGCTGTTCTGTGGTCAGCTGGTCCACATTAGCATGGACTCCTCAGCACCACCCCCACCTGGTCCCCACCCATGGGACGAGCCATGGAGGATGCAGGTGGCCATTCCAGGACCTGCCCTTCTCACAAGCCTTCCTTGCTGGGTCCTTGTGCACCCATGCACTGGGCAGTGACCCCTGCGGATGCTCCCTGGGCCCCAATCACTGGGCTCCTCTGGCGTCTCCACCATGGTGGGTCCCCCTGTTCTCTCCAGAATCCCGGAAGCATAGATGGCACCCCCGGGGTGCTGGAGGCGGGGTCTCTTCAGCAAACGCTTATCCAGGTCCACTCCTCCATGGAGACCTGAGTGGCTGTCCCAGGAGTGTCCAGGTCTTGTGGGAAATGCACATACATATGTGGATGGAGACACCCCACACCACAGGAAGGGGGACCCTCCTCCATGCCTGGTCACCCAAGACAAGTCTCTGCCCCGCAGCCACGATGGAGGCTGTCCAGAGCAGAGCAGCGGCCCTGCCATCCAGTGGAGACCAGGACATGGAGGACACGTGCTGGCCTGGCTGGGGCCTTTGTGGACACAGACGGCGTCGGGTGAGGCCGCAGGTCCTGGTCTGGACTAGATGGCCTTGCTCGCTCCTGTCTGGCGAGGAGGGAGTCATGGTAGGGACCAGTGTCATGGAGATGCAGGACATGCCTGGACTGGGCAGGTGGTGGGAGGAGGGAGGCCTCCCAGTGCAGGTCCCCTGGAGCGGCTGGCTGGGGCCGGAACCGGGTACTCTGAGGTGGCCACAGGGGTGGGGTCAAGGTCCCCACACAGGCCCATGACTGGTGGTTGCGGGGTCTCCGGCTGCCTGGCCCATGTTGCCCTTGCTCCTGGCTGCTACGCAGGATGGGTCTGGTCGTGGCGTGAGCCTCGTGGTGTTGGCAGGTGTGGAGCCTCTGTGTGCATGATGTGGCCCCGGGTTGTCAGGGGCAGCAGGGCCTCCTGGGTGTGACCGAGCTTCTCCCCGCTGATGAGCTCGGCTTGGCCTGAGACCCCCAACCACCCGCAACCCACTCTCATTCCATATGACCCCCAGAGCTGACCTCGTGCTGCTGGGGACTGGTGTGAGCTGACCCGCTGCCTCAGGGGACCTTGGGCTGGCTGTCAGGACCCGCCAAAGGTGGCCAGGGAGCCTCGTGGGTGCAGGCAGGGTCAGCCTGGCCACTGGAGGGGCTGGGCTACTGGCCGCAGGGAGCAACGAGTCTGACCTTAAGAGGGAAGGGATTTCAGGCCCAAGTGAGCAGCCGCAGAACTGCCAGCGAGGGCTCTGGACCAGGAGGGGCCGCGAGGTTTTCTGCCCTGACCTGGTCCCGAGCTGGGCAGATGTTCCCTTCAGACCGTGGAACCTAGGAGCCTTGGTTTCAGACAAGGGTGTCTGCTGCCCTGGGAGCTGGACCGAGAAGGCTCCACAGGCCCAGTAGCAGCAGCAGGACCCCGGCAATTCGGCAGGAGATGAGTCTGGTCAGTGGGGGCCATGGAATAAGTCACTTCTGATTGAACCTGGGGGCGTCTCCTGGGTGCCTGGAGAGGGGGTGCTGTCAGCAGCCCTACAGGGGTCCAGTGTGCTATAAAGCCCTCGAGGGCAGCTCAGCTCGGTGCCCAGCAGGGCGGCAACTGCACCACCCTGAGTCTGCCTCTCCAAGCGCCAAGACATAGCATGAAATGGACAAAACCTTAGAAGCCCACAAGCTTCCAGAACTGAATGAGGAAATAAACCCAAACAGAACATGTGTGTGCAGCAGAGATGGCAGCTAATGAAAGCTCCATAAAACTGGAATTAGAGGGTCAGCTGGTCTACCTAGTCAGAGCCTCACAGGGTCACTACACCACCTCTCCAGACCCTGAGAACAAGGGTGACCTGCCAGCATGTTGTGTGAGGCCCACAAGATCCTGACACTAAGGCAGACAAGGACATCACACACCGAGGAGACTACAGAGCACAATCCTGGTAAATATGAGTATAAAGCCCATCATGAAATCTTAGCAAGTTGAACTAACAACACATTGAAGGGAGCACACAGCAGAACCTGTCTTTATACCAGGGTCACAGGATGGATGAGCACAGAGGAGTCATCCATGGAATCACCTTTTCAGCAGGGGAAAGACTGAATCACAGGATCAGATCCACAGCTGCAGGGAAGGCAACTGATAAGATTCACGTCCATTCATAATAGAAGCTCACAGAGAGATGAGGCTGGAAATGACACACCTCAGCAGGACACAGACCACATGCACACAAACACAGGAGCATCCCACTCTGGGTGAGTGACTGAAGCTTCTCCTCAAGGTCAGGACCTTGACAAGGATGCCACCTGCTCCATATTGCTCAGCATCAGGCTGGGAGAGGAAATGCCAGAGGAACCCAGGTTTGAGAAGCAACAGTTCAGCTCTCACTCCTTGCAGAAGCCACAATAATAGACACAGAGAACCCTGAAGACCGCACTTCCACTACTGGAGCTGGAAATCAGTTTAGTCCAGTGCAGGCTCCTAACCCTCTGTGTGTCCTGGGTGCTGAGGGACCCATCTGGCACGTGGCTCAGTTTTGTTGGGTGATGGTTTTCTTGTTATGTCCACGCTAAGGAAACCAAAGTTTTCTCCTCTGCTAACTCTCTGTGTTTTCTACCTTTGTATTCCACATGTAGAGTCTGTGTTGACTTTGACATGATGATTGGCAGTGTTTGCTCTGCCTAGATTGAATGTTTTGTATGTGCAAAAAAAAAAAAAAGAAGCAGTTTAGAATCTGTCAATATCACTGAAGAAGAAGCTGGATGTCTCATGAGCTGTGCATTGATCTGCAATTCTCTTGGGTTCATACTCCCAAATTGACAATATTGACTACTCCCATCCTTGAGTTGAACACCTCTCCATATTTTACTTTGCATTTAGCTCAATTTCAGATTTTACCCAGCATTCTTCATGTAGCTCTCATAGAATGTCGTCAGATTTGTATCCAAGTATTTCATCTTGAGCTTGTTAATGTAAAAAGCATAATTTTACTTTCATTTTCATATAAAATTCATAGCATGAGTTGAATTTTAAGTATTTAATGTATAAGTTAGCACTGTAACCTGACTTGCTCCTAGCACTTATCTTTACATGAAGTCTTCTGTTGAGCATCTTAAATTGTTTATGTTGACCTTCATGGCAACTGTGACCAAAGACAGATTGTTTCTGTGTCCCAATCTGACTCCTCCTTCATTTTGGTCATTTTATTGCAAGTGCTCATTTGCCTGCTAAATTTGAGGGTGTAAGTGAGCAGGGACCAGGCTCCTTCTACCTTTGGTTGAGGGTTTCTTGTGTCTCAGGAGTCACGGAGCTTCTCGCTGTGGGTGTTTTGTAGGTTTTATTTACCAAGATGAAGGATCCTGTGTGTTCTCAGTTTACTGAAAGTTACTTCATTCTGAGTGGTTGCTGAAATTTCTCTATTTTTTTTATTGCATCTGCAGATAGAGCGCTATAAGTTTCTTTCAGTTTGCTTTTTGTGGAAAACCAGGATTCACACTGTCACACATCACTGTCTCCCCTTCAGCTCTGCTCACACCCTCAGGATCTCTCCTGCTCCACAAATAACCCTCAAATGTCAATCAGGAAACCCCAGCCTCCAGGTGTTTCCTGAGCCCCTGGTGTCCTGAGGAGCAACTGTGTCCCAGCGCCCCCTGCTGGTCATCCCCAGCCCAGCCCTGTCCCTGCAGGGTTTGTGCCTGGGCTCACACTCACTCCCCTCACTGTGCATCGCACAGTAATACATGGCCGTGTCCTCGGCTCTCAGGCTGCTCATCTGCAGATACAGCAAGTTCTTGCCGTTGTCTCTGGAGATGGTGAATCAGCCCTTCACAGAGTCTGCATACCTTGTGCTACTACCATCATATCGAATGTATGCAACCTGCCGGACCCAGGTTCATGCTATAGCTGCTGAAGGTGAATCCAGAGGCTGCACAGGATTGTTTCAGAGACCCTCCAGGTTCACCAAGTCTCCCCCAGACTCCATCACCTGCTCCGCACACTGGGCACCTGCAAACACAGACACAGCCATCATGACCCTGGCTCACATGCACAGCTTCTCCTTTCCTTGTGTCTCCTCCCTTCCTTGGAGTCTCCTGTTCCTGAGGAATTACCTCCCAGAAGACACCATTTGGAAGTTTCAGTGTCAGAACCACAACTCAGAAGACATCTTCACTCCTCACTGTCCCCGCTCAGCTCTGCTCACACCTCAGGGTCTGTCCTGCTCCACAAATCACCTCAAATGTCAGTCAGGAAACCCCAGCATCCAGGTGTTTCCTGGGCCACTGGTGTCCTGAGGAGCAACTGTGTGCCAGCGCCCCCTGCTGGTCCTGGGTGTCCCCAGCCCAGCCCTGTCCCTGCAGGGTTTGTGTCTGGGCTCACACTTTCACTCCCCTCACTGTGTGTTTCACACAGTAATACACAGCTGTGTCCTCGACTCTCAGGCTGCTCATCTGCAGATACACTGTGCTCTTGGCGTTGTCTCTGGAGATGGTGAATCGACCCTTCACTGAGTCTGGGTAGTTTATATACCTACTATCATCACTAATCACTGCCACCCACTGCAGCCCCTTCCCTGGAGCCTGGCAGACCCAGCTCATTGCATTCCTGCTGAAGGTGAATCCAGAGGCTGCACAGGAGAATCTCAGAGACCCCCCAGGCTGCACCAAGTCTCCCCCAGACTCCACCAGCTGCTCCGCACACTGGACACCTGCAAACACAGACACAGCCCATCAAGACACTGGCTCATGTCCACTGCTTTTCCCCTCCTGTCTCCTCCCCTCCTTGCGGTCTCCTGTTCCCCAGGAATTACCTCCCAGAAGAGGCATGAGGAGCAACCAGCTTAGCCGAGGCTCCATGGTGAATGTCGGCGTTGAGTGCTGACCCCGAGTGGACACCTGGATGTGAGCTGTGCTCCTGTGCAGGGTCGGGCTGGCTGGTTTTCATGAGCAGGAAGCTGGCCCTATTTGCATGTCTCCTGCTATACAGCTGCCCTGGTTTGCTGTCTGTGGAGAGATAAGTTCAGAGCATATCCTGTGGAGTATTGGGTTGTAAGAGCACTGTTTATGTTTTATTTTAAATCATCAATGGTGTTGGGTGGATGCTGCATGTATTGCTCTGTTGTTACACACTCAGGTACTGTAGGTCCGCAGCTGCACTACTGGTATCTGCTGTTCTTCAAAGTAGGTTCAACGGAACACTTAACAGTTTCCCTGACACCGACCATCTCTGTCTTTTTCAAAAGCTGAGGAAAAGGTGAGCTGCCCAGCACATTGTGTGAGGCCAGCATGCTTCTGACAAAAAAAAACAGACAAAGACAGCACACACGAGAGGGGAAGCAATGGAACAATATCCTCATAAAAAAGAAATATAAAATTGTAAATAGAATCATAGCAAGTTGAATTTACAACACACTGAGGGGAGCACACAGCAGGACAAAGTGTGTTTATTCCAGGGACACAGGATGAATGAACACAGTCATCCCTGGGAATCACCATTTCAACAGGGAAAAGGCAGACTCACAGGACCAGATCCACAGCTGTAGGGAAGATAACTGGCAAGATTCACATCCACTCATGATAAAAATTCTAGTGAGATGAGGCTGGAAGTGACACACGTCAGCATGACACAGACCACATGCACACACACACACACTCACAGAAGCATCCCACTCTGTGGGAGAAACTGAAGCTCCTCCTCAAGGTTGGGACCTGACAAGGACCCACCTGCTCCATCCTGCTCAACATCAGCTGGGAGAGGAGATGCCAGAGGAACCCAGGTGTGAGAAGGTACAATGCAGGTCTCACTCCTTGCAGAAGCTACAATAATAGACACAGGGAACCCTAAAGACCCCACTTCCACGACTGGAAATCAGTCTAGTCCAGTGCAGGATCCAAACCTTCTCTGTGACCTGTGTGCTGAAGGGGCTGTTCCTGCTCAGGTTATTATTATGGCTGATTATTACGGGTGATTATTCTCTTGTTGCTGATTTTGCAGAGATTCTGTTAATCTTTACAATCAGTTTTTTCACATATATTCTATTCGATTATCATCTCCAAGTCTATTGCTTGTGTTCTCATTTCCTAACATTTCTTTTGCAGGGTTAATACGTTTATTTAAGGAGTCTAGAAACAATTATTTCTTGAATTTTGCAATTTTGTAGCCCCAGCTTATCCACCCTGCATTAGATAAAGTTGTTGTCCTTTCTTAAGTGTCAGTGTTTCCTTCCTTTGCAGTAGGCATTTATGGTCATGGTCCATTCTGACTGAATCTGTGGCAGCTGCTGCTCTGTCCAGGTCATCGTGCTCTTCAGGGGCAAATCCAGTCGTCACTTCGCCGGTCCTTGAGCAGCCTGTCTGGGACACAGTGAATTGCATTTGCTCCTCACACACTGGAGTTGTCTGCAGTGATCAGGGTTGTTCCTGGGAGTCATTTCTGTGCCTTTGGTCCATCAGCTGCTTCTGTCTCAACCATGTGTCGTCTTCACTGAGGAGGAGGCTGCGTGGGGCAGGGGCAGGGCTCCAGCTTCATTCTCCTTCAGCGGTGATGACCTGGACCGTTGTTGTCCTGAGGTTGTAGTGTCAGTCTGTCTGCATCCAGCAGACGGTGAGCTGGAGGTTTACTAGCTTTGCATTAAACGTTAAATTCTCTTGGAAGTGCTTATATTTTGATAATATCACGTCTTCCCATCCTTGAATGTGAGGCAGCTCTTCATATATTAGGTTTTGATTTCTCTAACAGGAGTTTCATAACTTTAACCATACAGCTGTTACACAATGTTTTAATGCTGCTTTAAGCTTTAGACGCTGCACCTGAACTGTCTAATATAAACAGTATTTTCTGGTTTTATTTTCATATAAGCTTCATATTCAGTGTTCTGTTTATGTATATAAGACCTGTAATTGATGTTAAGCATCAACATTGTGCAAACTACCTCCTATATTAATCTTGCAAACTAATGTTGTATAAGTTCTTACTTTGTGAAATATGTTGAGTTTCCGTTTTCTGTGTAAATGTTCACATCATCTTTGAGCAATGACACCTTTGTTTCTGTGTCCCAATCTGATTCCTCGCTCATCTCTTTCAATCAGTCATTTCCTTGCAGGAGCTCAGCTACCAGCACACCCTGAACGAACATGTAAGTGATCAGGGACCAGAATCTTCCTGTCCTTGGTAAGGTTTGTGGTCTGTCAGGTCCAGGGCAGTTCTCGCTGTGGGTGTTTTGTGGGATTTTTCCTACCAAGATGTGTTCTCAGTTGGAAGGTTCCTAGAAAGATATTCTGAAGAAAAGTATCTTTGGCATTGGTTTGTCTGAGGTGAAAATCCTAGAAGACATTCTGAGTAGATGTATCCTTGTGGTCAGTTTTTCTGAGGTGAAAAATCATATAAAAGGCAGTCAAAAGACTTGAGGAAAAGTCAAAACAAGCTAAGCACCAAACTGAAGTGTACAACTTGAGCAGAAGGGAAAGGGGGGGGATGAAAGGGAGGGTAGGGGATTAAACCCGTGGGATTACAATGCTGTGAAAATTATAAATAAATAAATAAATAAATAAATAAATAAATAAATAAATAAATAAATAAATAAATAAATAAATAAATAAATAAATAAATAAATAAATAAATAAATAAAAAGGCAATCCGAGCAGCAGTACATGTTGGGTCTGTTTCTCTGAAGTAAAATCCCCAGCGAAGACATTTGGAGGAGAAGCATCCTTTGGGTAGGTTCCTCTGACATGAAAAGTCCCTATAAAAACATTATAAGCCCCAAAGACCTTCTGGGTATGATTTCCTGAGGCCGAAAATCCTTTAAAAGACAGATGAAAAGACAACTGGTTTGTTGTCCTGATGTGGAAAATCTCTGTGAACACATATTCTGAGAAGTATCTTTTGGGTAAATTTCCCTGAGGTAAATTATCTTGGGGTGTGTTTCTCTATGGTGAACTATGCCCACAAAGACATTCTGAGAAGCATCTTTGGGGTAGGATTCTCTTTGCTGAAAATTTCTGCAAGATATCCTGTAAGAAGTTTCCTTGGAGCTTGTTACTCTGTGGAGAAAAGTCCTTAAAATGGACTTGTTGAGTAAAAATGTCCGTTGGGTTGGTTTAGCTGATGTGAAATTTCCTGTAATAAACATTCTGGAAAATATTCTATGGCTCAGCTTCTCTGAGGTGAAAAGTCCCTATAAAATAAATGCACACTGAGAAGTATTCTTGTGTTGGTTCATCTGTTTTAAAAATCCTGTTTAATAAACAATCTGAGAAAAAAGTATCTTTAGGATAGGTTTCCCTGAGATGAAAAATCCCTATAGAAGACATTATGGAAGAATCTTCAGGGTATGTTTTCCTGAGTTCAGAAGTCCTGTTAAATGCCAGTCTGAGGAGAGGAGTTTTGTTTGTTTTCCTGATGTTGTTAGTGACTGAGAGTCAGGCAATGACCTCAGACTGTCTCACGAGGGAAAAGCTGGTCTTTAAACCCACCACTTCCAGGTTTGTCCACCCGCCCACGACAGCGTTGCAAGACCAGATAAACAGAAACGGGCCTTATTAACGAGAGACTAAGGAACCAAGAGTCCTCAGGGGCGCCCAGGCCACCTGGATGCCTCACCCCAGTCCAGGCAACACCAAGTCCAGGTTTCCAACATCTTCCCTCCGGTCAGGGACAGAGGTAACCAAGATCTATTTTCAGCAAGCTCACCTCTCATCAAGGTCACCTATAACCAAGGCCAGGTTTCCAAAGGCTCACAGCTTTTCTCCTCAGCCCAGCCGTGGCCTGGACCCGCTGTCTACATGGTGCTGCTCTTTCCTCCTCTGCAGGGCCTGTCCTTTCAGATCTCCCTGCACTCGCTTTTATGAGAATTCTCGTTCTATGTTCTCGAGGCTGTGCAGTCTTCTGAAAAGGCTTCTCTTCTCACTCCATGTGCTGCACCGAGTCTCTGCCCAGTAGTGTGTTCTTACTTAGCTGCATCTCATTACAGAGATGGGGCCACAGTCCCCCAATTCAGCCTTATCACCCCCTTATATGGTGAAATGTCTTTGAAGAGACTTTCTGAGAGAAACAGCTTTTGGGTCAGTTTTCCTGAGGTGAATTATATTTTGGCTCTATTTTCCTGAGTTGAAAGATCTTTCAGGCATGTGTCTCTGAGGTGAAAAATCTATTTAACAGTCTTTCAGAGGAGAACCATCTTTTGGGTCTGTTTCCGTGATATGAAAATCCCAATGAGACATTCTGAGGAGTCATTTCTCGTTATGTTCTCGGAGGTGAAAAATCCATCTAATAGAAATTCTAAGGGGAAGAATCTTCCAGGTAGGTGTCTCTGAGGTGAAAACCCATATAAAATATTCTGAATAAAGCATCATTTTGGTATGTTTCTCTGGGATGAAAAAGACCTAAAAATGACATTCTGGGGGGAAATATCTTTTGGGTTGGTTTGTCTGAGGTGAAAAATCTGTATAAAAGCCATTGTGAGCATATCTTTTATGAACGTTTTACTTTTTAAAAATTCTGCTGCTAATTTATTGGTATTTTAAAAAATATTCCATTCATTTAACTGTTTTGTTATTTTATTGAGGTTTAATTCTTTTGGTTTATTTTTATTACATATATACATTTACATCACTGTATACCCTGAGTTTTACTATGTAACCTCTGAATCATCATCTTAAACACTTGCAGTCATACCTCCCTGATTTCACCCTCCCTCTCCTTCCCTTGCTGTGTGCTTTAATTCTGCTGTAGCTTGTTAGATTTAACTTTTTCTTTCTTTTTATTTTTTTATTTTTGAGACTAGGTCTCACTCCTTTTGCCAGTGGAACCACAGGCTCATGTTGCCCGGGGCACCATGAACTCAAGCAATCCCCAGTCTCAGCTTCCCAGGTAGCTGGGATTACAGATGCGCCCCACCACGCCCAGTTTTTTTGTTTTTTTTTTTAAACAAGGTCACTCTACGTTGCCTCAAGCAGGATTCAAACTGCGCTCTCTGGTCCCCACCACGGCTTCCTAGGTTTCCACTTGCAGGTATGTGCTACCATGCCCAGGTTAACTTTTTCTTGTCCTATTTGTTTGTTTGTTTGTTTGTTTGTTTGTTTTCCCTATATCCCTCATGTATATGAGGCCCTCCCATGTTTCTTTTTTATTTTAAGTAATTTATTTGTGTATATATATGTGTGTATATATATATCACATCTTTGTAATCCCTGGGGCTCTCCCCTTCACCCATAATCTGTCCCCCCACATCCCTAGTTGTGTAGCTGAGTTTGGTTTTTAGCTTGTTTTGGCTTTTCCTCATGGCCTTTTGTTTGTTTTTCCTATGTCCCATATATTAGTGAAACCATTTGATTTCTGTCTTTTTCTTTCTGACTTGTTTCTGCTAATATGATTTCTTCTAGGTACATCCCCATGTTATCATAAATTCATCAAACTTGTCATTTTTAATTGATGGGTAATATTCCATTGTGTGTATAGACCACATCTTTTTCATCCATTCATCTGTTTTGGGACATATGCGTTGTTCCCATGTCCTTGCAATTATAAATATGCTGCCATAACCATCCAAGTACAGGTGTCCCTTTTTACAAGCATTGAGGTCTCCTTTGGGTAGATTCCCAGAAGAGCAATTTCTGAGTCAAGTAGTGGTTCATTTTCATTAGTTTGAGGGTCCTCCACACTGCTTTCCATAGTGGCTGGACCATTTTACATTCCCATCAGCAGTGTAAGAGTGTTCCTTTCTGTCCACATCCCCACCAAAACTTGTTTCTCTTTTTTTAATATGGGTTATTCTTACTGGTGTAAGGTGGTATCTCATTGTGATTTTGATTTGCATTTCTCTGATTGCTAGTGATGCTGAACATTTTTTCATGTGCCTGTTGGCCATTTGTATTTCCTCTTTGGAGAAGTGTCTATTTAGTTCTTCTCCCCATTTTTTGACTGGATCTCTTGTTTTGTTTTTGCTAAGTTGTATGAGCTCCTTATGGATCTTTGTTATCAATCCCTTATCACAGTTATGGAGGGCAAAACCCATTCATTTGGGTTTCTTTTTGTTTTGTCTGTTGTCTTTTCTGCTATACAGAAGTTTTGTAGTTTGATGTAGTCCCAGCGGTTTCTGTTTTCCTTCATTTTTTTGCTGGTTATAAATGACCGCTGAATGTATAGTCTAGCGTAGGTTTCTCCCAGGTGACCAAAACGGAAATCAGAAATGTGCAGACTCTAAAACCATCTGTGTGTCTGTGTGTTGAGGGGCATATTCAGGCACTTGTTGGGTGATGGCTTTCGTGTTTTTGAATTTTCAAAGTCTGTGCTAATTTCTATACTCAAATTTTTTCATATGTCTTAGATGTAATTATTATCTCTAGTCTGTTGCTAATATTCTGATTTTCATAACATTTTCTTTTGTAGGATTTGTAAATTTTATTTAAGGATTCTAAAAACCATTATTTCTTCAATCGTGCAGTTTTAATTGCACCACATCATTGTTAATAATCAGTGCTTCCTTCCTTTGCAGGTGACAGACATGAATCTCAGGAACAGCCCCGATCACTGGAGTCAACTCACGTGTCTGAGGACCAAATGCAGTTCAGTGGGTTCCAGGCAGTCTGCTCAAGGACGGACGATGGGCCTCAAGGCCTCCGCTCAGGGCTCAGGGAGAGCTACAGTAGTGCCCAGACCCGGGGAAGATGCAGCTGCCCAGGCTGACCCAGGACTGAGAGTGAGCCCTGGAATGCACATCCAGCAGCTGTGGGGGGAGAGGACTGCTCAAGGGGTGAGTCTTGCCCCAGCCTCTGCCCCTTTCCACAGTGTCCACCACTGGGCGGCTTCCAGGTCCCAACAGCTCGGAGCGTCCCCTGGTGGCTGCTCCCCTGGTGCAGCCCAGGCCTGTCCCTCCAGGGTTTGTGTCTGGGCTCACACTCACTCCCCTCACTGTGTGTCTTTCGCACAGTAATACACGCCTCGGCTCTCAGGCTGCTCATCTGCAGATACAGCGAGTTCTTGGCATTGTCTCTGGAGATGGTGAATCGGCCCTTCACTGAGTCTGCGTAGTTTATGTAACTACCAAAAGTACTAATGTATGCAACCCACTGCAGCCCCTTCCCTGGAGCCTGGGGAACCCAGTGCATGTC
>PVHY01017055.1:9287-32400 GCA_004024945.1 Uropsilus gracilis
CAGAAGAGATACTGTCCACTAGAAGAATCGCCACACCACTGTCCTTTATGGCATATTTATTTCTCAGCTCCTTTCGCTTTTAATTTGGGTGAACGCCTGGAAGGGAATCTGTAGGTTACCGGGTCTGCTATTTCCTTTATTGGAGGTTATTTTAGAATTACACCCCCCCCCCCCCCCCCCGCGCTATGGCTCTGAGGGCTCTCTTCAGGGCTGCTGGTGACAGGACGCACGGACAGGCACAGCAGCTGGCCTCGCCCAGCCTTTGTGGACCCGCGTCAGACACCGTGGGTCCGACCTTCGTGACGCTGGATGGACGTTTTCCCGCAAGGAACGCCTGCGGACGCCTGGTGGGACGAGAACGTGGACTTGAGCGTGGGGAGCAGAGTGTGGCCGTGTCGCGGTGTCGACGTCTCCAAGTGCCAGGTGCTGGAGGCGGGGAAGGGCAACGGCCTTGTTCAGGAGGGAGACACCCCCACAGCTGTGCGCTGCGGCGGGTGGGCGGGCGGGCGGGCTGCGGGCAGCCTACTTCCCCAGCGGTGCGGGGAGAGAGTCCTTCCCACAGACTTGCGCAAGTCTGCCATTGTTTCAAAATAATAAGTTCAAACACCAAAGCCCGTTTTCAGCTTCTGTTGCTGTTGTTGTGACTTTCGGGTTTTAAGCTAATGGCTTTTAAGTACACATTTTCATTAGTCCCAATTACCACCACGCTTTACTATTATTTTGGAGTAATCTGTTTGTCGGAATTCCGAGCGATTAGCTTTGAAGACAGAATAGTAAGTTCCAGCCTTGATGCGGCTGGGCGGCCCCGCGCGCGGACCTGATGGGTGAACAGGCCCTCATGGCTGATGGGTGAACAGGCCCTCACAGCACCACCGTGGGTTTGGCATTGGCTCCAACCTGTGGCTCCAGCGGGGGGAGGTGGCTGTCAGGGCTGCAGACATCCTGAGTCACCGTGGCCCAGAGGGAGCAATGGAAATTTCTCCTTGGGAAGCTCTCGCTGGAACTGGAGGCAGCCAGGCACCCCCTGCCCACACGCCCCGTCCAGTTGTGAGGAGAGACGGCAGTCCTCGGCCTCAGGCCGGGGACACGGCCCCATTTCCGGCGAAGGACAGCTGCTCCCTGCTGATGTCTGAGCCTGGCTCGAGGACGCGGGAGGCCGGAATACGGGCCACAGCTAGTTCTCTGCTGCTCCTGGCAACTCCCCTGTGCTGTGCAAGAGACAAGGTGCTGAGCCCGCTGTGGGTGGAGACCCGGGCAGACTCCCTGACCTTGTGTCTGAAGAGCTTTCCCTGGGCAGGGCTGGGTGTGGCGTCCTAGAGGGCGCTCACCAAGAGTCCAGGCGATGGGCAGGGATTTCCCAGGGCCTTCCAAGATGGACTTGCTTATCCTATCCCGTCACTGGTTCTTGACCTGCTCTGTGGAATCAGGAAAGCCCATCCCACCCCCCGTGGCATTCTCATTGCTTCCTGAACGCTCCCCGCGTGCAGCGAGCTGCAGGAGGCAGGAGGCAGCACATGGGTGGAAAGTGGCAAGATGGAGCTGGTCCATGCATTCACTACTGACCAGCACCTGTGATGTCTGGCTCGCTTAGGGTCTGTTACTCCCATTCTTCCTTGGCGTCATTCTTCCAGACCGTCTCTAGTTCTAAGACCCTTTCTAGTAGAGTTTCGGGGAGATGTGCAGAACAAAATGCTCGCATAGGTGTGTGGTCATATGTTTATATTTCTGACCCATGTTCATATGTCAGATGAGCTAAAGAAGCCACAGCCATTGTTATTTTCCTACATTTTGGCTGCTTTTCTTAGCAACGATTCCGGCTGTAGGAGCATCGCAATTCTGGAAGCTGACTATTGCTAGTAAACGTTTGGCTTTTACTCGCTAGCCTCCTGATCTCTGTGTTGTGCAAACTGTCACAAAGAATAAACATCAGAGGAAAATCTCCAATATCCCATCCACCATTTCATACATAATTTGAAAGGTAACCAGTAACTGTGTAGCAGGAAGTCCAGAGCCTGGACCACCTGTCGCCAGAAAATGCCAGTAGAGAGAGGGATTGTTTCAGGAGCCCCGTGTGGGAAAGAAGAACAGGGCGGAAGAGATGGATGACGATCGGAGAGGAATCGGCTCACAGACCAGGGACCACAGAGCCTGTTCTGATCTGGCCCGATTTAATGCGCTTATGAACATCCTTATGTATATTGGCCAGGAAGATATCACAACAATCCAGTAAGAAAGGATTCCAAAAGCATACGTGCCACACAGCGGGGATACAGGTGATAACAGAAGAATCTACCTATCGGGAGGACTGTCGTTATCTGTGGGTCATATGCCTCCTGAGACATCCCAAAGAGGTTAGGAAGCTGTGTCACAGGTGAGAGATGTGCTGTTGACCACCCTCTAGTGTGCCGGAGAGGGTGGGGCAGATACAAGGCGTTCTTTTTATCTCAAAGCATCTCTCAACATGTGTCTATGCACCCTCCACCCCCCAGACTGCACCTTGAAGGCACACTTTAATCACACAGCTGGTCATCTACAAGATGGTGATGGGGCTGGGCTGTATTAACAGCCTAAAGAACTGCCTTAGCGTCTCATTTGACAGTGAGTTGAACAGACAGTTGTTCAGTGGTAAGCCTGTCCCCAGGGCCTCTTATTGCTCTCCTGAATACCTGGCCTCAGACGTGTCCCCGTGTGCTGGTCTGGTGCGCAGATAGCACCGGCTGCTCCCTGTACTCCAGATGTGTCCATGGCCTGGGATATTACTGATGAGACAGGCCATGACAATGTGTGCAGCCACTGACATTTCCCCCAGGGCTGAGAGGACCCTTGGGGATAATAGACATTTTCTATCTCTTAAGTAAAAGAACTTTGTCAAAACTCACCAAACTGTATATTATCATGGGCAAAATTTGCTGTCCAGAAAGTACCTCAGGAAACTGCCTGTCACTGATAAGCAGACGGAAGGCACAGCGTGGTGACGACAGTTAATAATGCTGTGGCGACATCTGAAAGTTGCTGAGATCATAAAGTCCTCATTACAAGAAAAAAAGGGGGGGGGTAAAGGGGGGGGTGCGTCGATATGGAGCAAGAGAGACGCCTTAGATAAAGGAACACCTTTGTCTCCCCTCATCCTCTCCGGCACACTGGAGACGCTTCCCGGTAAGTCTCTTATCTATGATGGCAGCCCCCAACCTCCTAGGATTTACCCACGGAAGAAACATGTCCCTGGAAGGTAAAGGTGTTTACCCCACAGGTATTTTTTCTTGAATCTCCCGTCCCCCTACCCCACATGTCACACACCACAGAGTCCTGGGCTTTCTCCTTCCTTATCGCCTCATTGTGCCAAGGTAAGCAACAGACTCTTCAGCTCACAATAAGCTGGCTTGGTCATGCTCACCAAGTCCCGTCTGCATGCTGGCCTTATAGATCGTTATCAATCTCTCCCATCTCATTCTTTTCCCACACGCGGCTCTGAACAAAAAGGCTTTTAATTATGTATGGGGATGGATGTTAACTACTTATCATTTGGCAATAAAGAAACATCAAGTCATGGCTTTACACCTGAAACTAATATACTCTATAAAAATGTAAACTTTTGACATAGTGTATAGATGTGTGTGTGTGTTCAAACGTTAAATGTGCTACTTTTAGGTTTTGTAGCATTGAGGTTAAGTTGTGGGAAACTCAGTTTTTCCCTATGTAAAGTGGGGATGATAATGGGGATAAAAGGATTATGGAAGGCTTAAAGAAGTTCTAATACATAAAGCACGTGTCACAGGGAAATTCTCCAATAAATAGTATTTCACATGCCCGTGTCCTCCTTGTGGACCTATTCTGATGGCATTATAAGAGCGTAGACGTTTTCTTAGTACTGCTTTCCCAGACCACTACTTACAGCACCTTTCGCTCCACGATGTCAGACTGCCCAGAAGCAATGATTCCCAGAAGGGTCGGTCCATCCAACCACCAGCAGGATTGTAAGGAAAAGCAGCGGCCCATTAACATCCGGTTGGATAAATGCCTCTCACTTTTCTGAGTGTCACCAAAGCAGTTCGTTGTAAGATTGATGCGAAAGTACCACCACCGGCAAGACCAGATTCAGTCGCAAGGAGCATGACGAACCTCCCGCTGGCCAGAGTGGGGCCTCCTGACCTTGCAGCCCCCTCCAGGTGCCAACGGCTAGCCTCCTTTCTGCTGGCGAGCCAGGTGCGGTCACTTGGCGCCCGCTCGCCAACTGGGCTTTCGGCAGGTGGGTTCACCAGCTTCCTGGGAGCCCACTGGGAAACCACTCTGGCCAGCTGAGAGCGGGTGTGTGCTTGCAACCTGATTCTTCCTTGGTTACTGGGAGTTCCTCTGCCCCCCCCCCACCCAGTCAGTGTATCTGAGGTTCTCACCGCCCGCCTCTCGGAATGTGAGCTGACTCAGAAATGGGGTCTTTAAGACATCGTGATGACACATTTTCCCGCTTCACTCATCAGTTCGCCCACGGCTCCCACCCTCCTCCGAAAGGCATTTCTCACGAGGGCACCACCTGCGACTTTCCGCTGAAACAGAAGAGGCCGCCTTGAGCATCGTCCTTGTAGGTGGCTCTGCAAAGACGGGCAACGTGGCCAGAGAGACGCCTCAGTGGGCCAAAACTAGTGGGTCACCTTGGGAGAGGTCATAGCAGCTGGCAAAGACCCGCTGCTGGTCTCCGAGCCTGTGTTCACCGCGAGGCAGTTTAAGGGCGCGACCCGCCCCCCGCCTTCCATCCGGAGCTGGAGGCCCCACAAAGCCCCAGATCAGAAGGACACCACACCGCCGGCTGACCACGCGTCCTCACAGCTCTCTCCTCCCGCCCCGGGTGGTGCTGTTTCGATCTGCAGGAGAGACGGAGGACTCTGCCGTCACCGCGCTCCCACCTCCCGCCTATCCTAACGCCGTGGTTCCACCCAGATGGAAACGCGGCCGCTGAGACACAGAAAACACCTTTGAGAAAGAGACACCTTTCCCGCATTTCATCACTGGGGGGGGGGATCACAGCAAACGTGCTTCCATCTCATCTGCCCCCCGGGCAGGCGGCGTTTGACACAGCACCAGCGACAGGCGCCCGTAAACCTCTAAAAGAGCCTGGAAAAATGAGTCTCCTGGTCTCGAAACTCGCCTCAGATGACCCGAGATGGACGGTGGCCATGGCCACGCGGGCCACAGATGCCCCATCTTCAGCGCACGGCGCTTCCGGCGGAACGGCTGCCAGGCCGGCTCAAGGCAGTGGCCGGCCGGACGCCACCTGGACGGGCCCCGGACGGCGTGATGGTGGCGATGGTGGCGCGCGTCTGATCCTTCCGCAGTCCAGAAAACCCTGGGGTGGGTGTGTCTCTCAAGCACGGTTCCGGCTGGACGTGAGCGGAGTGGCCTAAGGCCTTGGCTCCCAGAGCAGGAGAGGCTGGCCAAGGCCGTCGGGGGCCCGAGTGGCGGCCAGGAGAAACACGTGAATGCAGCAGCAGCCGGGGCGCGGCGAGGGGCCCGCAGAGGCCGAGGCGAAGGAGAGAGGATGGCAATGCACCCCAAAGGACTGAGTCCGGGACTTGGGGTGTTGGGGGGGGTTGCCGGGTCCCCAGCAGTCTGCAGGGCTGAGGCGGAGCAGGGCCTCGTTCAGCTGGACCCTGAGCTGAAGACAGGGCCACGGGACAAGGGTCTGCAGCCCGACCAGTGGTCAGGACACGTGTGCCGGGGGCCAGCGGGCAGGGCCATGGCGGAGAGACAGCCCGGCAGAGGGCGGAGCTGGGGGCACAGGCACGGGGCGGGGAGGCCAGGGGACAACATCGGCCAGCGCTGGGACAGACACGCGGGGGGACCAGTCCCGGGGCCCCGGGGGTGCAGGACAGAGCCTAGCTGGACAGAGGCTCTTCCCGCGGCCCCTGCTGGCCCCCCTGGCCCAGGGAGAGTGACGGCCCGAGGCCCGAGGTGGCGAGCGGGCGGCGTGCAGAGCGGGAGCTCAGCGGACACAGGCGTGGAAGGAAGGTGGTTGCTGGAGGCCCCGAGCTGGCAGCATGGCGGCCACTCCCAGCGTCCCCCAGGGGGGCGGCTTCCAGCAGGGCGCCACCCAGGCCCCGGGGGCGGCCTGAGCTGTGCACACAGCTGGGCAGACACAGAGGCGGCGCTGGACGCCACGTGCTGACTGGATCCACAGGGCTGGTGGCCGGGCTGTGGAGCCCAAGAGCCAGAAGACCCGCAACGAAGCCCTGCGGACCTCCCCTGGGCGCGTTCCGCCTGGCCCTGTTTGGGAAAGGACCGACGTCCCCCGGGGCAGCAGCCGCCAAGCCCCCTGTGGAACACGGGCCGCCCAAAACCCCCCCAGGAGAAACGCCCCCCCCCGACTCTCCAGGCTGGTTGGGTCTCGATTCTGAAGGCAGCGACTGCACGGCAGAGGGGCCCGGGGCCTGGGGCCTGTCCTGGAGGCGGCGGCCACCCCCGCCCCGTCCCCTTGGAGGGCGCCCCCCCACAATCGCCCCGACTGGATTGATGATAGCGGGAGGCGAGGCGGGGCCAGGCTGACCGCGCTCTCTGCGCCTCTGTCTGCGCTGCAAAGCGAGAGCTCGGCGGGCATTTCCTCCGCGGGGCCAGCTGGAGCTGGGCTCGAGGGGGAGGACGCGGCCCCTCTCGGCGCCGGCTGGGAGGCACGGCGAGGCCCCCCCCGCACGTGACGTGCGCTGCCCCAACCCGGGGTCTTTGGCCGGGTCTCCCCTGCGGTGGACCTGGCCGTCTGAGGGGACTCTGAGCGTCACCAGTCACCCGACGTGACTGTCCGTGCTGACCGCGGAGCGACACTGCCATCCGGTCCCATTCCCAGGCACAGGACGTGGCCTAGAGAACGAGATGGGGGGGTGAAGGCCCCCCCGTTCTCTGCCCCGCGGAGGGCAGAGGGCCGAGAGCTCCCGCCCCGTGGGACGCAGGGAGAGCGTGTCCGCAGGGAGCCAGCGGTGGTGACAAAGGCCGGAGAGGAAGGACGCTTCAAGGAAAGCGCCCAAGAGGGCAACCGGGATACGACAGCTCAGATGCCCCAGAGGGCCGTGGGCATCTCGGCTGGGCGGAGGCAGGCGGCGGGGTCAGTTCAGGAGACGTATGGGGATGAAGGGGTCACACGTGGGTGTGGACAGAGCCCGGGATCCCTGGACCCTGGGGAGCTGCAGCCGGTGGGAGCAAAGGCGGGTGAGTAAGCCCACTGGTCTCTGGGGGGAAGACGAATCGGGGCGAGCACAGAGGAGGTGGGAAGGATGCTGCCCCTCATGGGGGCGCTGCTGACTGCCCGTGCTCTGTGGGCATCCAGAAGGCTCGTGGTGAGGCGCCGGTGTGGAAAGGGAAGTCCAGGCCGCAGCCACAGGGAACCCTTCGGTCCTTTCTGGGCCTACCGGAGGGAGCGTGAGCTGTCACACGGCGGGGAGGCTGGGGATCAGGGAACATGGTGGGGCTGGGGAACGTGGACGTGGGGTGGGGGAGCCCTAGGTCAGTGCCTGAAGCCCGACACTCCCTAGAGAGGACGCAAGGGAGCAGAGACTAAATCTACCTCTGGAATAAGTCGCTTCAGGCCAACTGTCACTGGAATGGAGGAGTCACTCGGAAACGTGGCGCGACATCTCCCAGCAGAGACGTCGCCTACGAACCTGCCATGAGGAAGATGAGTGTCGCCGGGGCCTGCGCGATCACGGGCTGAAGATCCACGGCAACAGAGCCACAAAGATCAGTGGATTCTAAACGGGCCTGGTGATAGACTCTACTTACACGTGATCTGGGGCGTATCGAAGAGACGATGGACTCACGTGAGGGCTGTACATCCTTCGCAATCCGAGATGACAGCGGGGCCCCTAACGAGCCCCCAGGGGGCCATCCGTTTTCCGGGGCTAATGTCGTGCTTGCGCCAGTTTTGCGGGTTCTGGCGTCTCCGGACACTGCGAGCCAGTGACCCGCTGGGACGTGTTACGGAAACATGTCGCCTTCCTGGCGTGGTCGGGAAGGGCAAGGCCGTAAGTGCTGTTCCGGAAAACTCGAACACCCCCCTGAAGACGCCAACGTTCCGAGGTGGAGATCTGGCAGGGATGTGGCCCTTTGCTAACTGCCTGTTTCTTTACGCAAGACAAAGCGCATCGTTGAATCTCGTCTTGAGGACTTGGACTCGGCCGGCTGGCGTCGTGACGAAAAGCCACATAACCGCGGCCGTGGGGTCAACTTCCCCGGCGCTCCTCTCCTCCTCCGTGAAACATCCCCTTCCTACTTTAGGGCATCGTTACCGGCGTTTAATGAGACAGCGCATGGCGAGAGCTTAGCTTCGGCCCTGGCACACGGAACACAACCGAGAGCGCCTGGTTGTTACTGGGGCCTCGGATCCTATCAGCACGTCACGAGTGGCATCGCAACTTCCCCTTTTCAGTCGGATGACGCTATGCGGTCAGATGTCCAGGGACAGAATGGCCCTAGGTTTTGAGTTACAACTTCCTGTCTGTCAGCATCCTCAGCTCCCTGGAGCGTCTGGCTACACACACACACACACACACCTGCCTTCCTGCTCTCTGGCGACCGGACGTCAGATCACAGACTCTTCTATGGGAAACTCGACACCCGAGCTGACCGGGTCTGTGTGACGCAGAGTGGACTTTGCCAGAAGACCCCTGTCCAGGCAAAGGTGTGGATTTCAGCGTATGAGATGGGTGACGTCCATGCTGGCTACTGGGAAACTTCTCTTGAATTTAGTTCATCTCAAACACTTGCTAGGTATCTGTGCAATACGGTCTAGATGACCACCACGGCCACCTACCCAGGGGCCAGAAAGCACTGGGGGACTCCACGTGCTCAAGCTGGGGGCTAGAGTGCCTGGGGAGGTGAGTCAGGCCCGCACTTCATCAGGGGGGGCTGAAGGGCGCCGTGGCCACTGCAGTCAGAGCCATACCGCAGCTGGTTAAGTAAGAGCCATGCAAACACGGAGCAGGGAGGAGGCTGAGGGCGCAGAGGGAAGGAAGACGCCTGAAGATTTGGGGTCTGAATAAAGCTCCGTCCAGGGAAGGCCACGGCAGAGCAGGAAGGCCCCAAGCCAGGCGACGGGCGCAACGGCCCAAGGGCCCACGACACACGGGCACATGGGCAGCAGATGCCAGGGAGCAGGCGGGGCCGGGAGAGCTCAGACCCGAGGCGGGATGTGCCCAGGCTGGCATCCGGGAGGTCACGCAGCCCTCGATGCAGAGACTGGACGGCGAGTCCGCGGCGAAGGACCGGGAGGGGAGCAGCCTAGGCCCCCGCCTTGTGGGCAGCTCCCGGGCCCCAGCCTGGGCAGCCATGCCAACGGCTAGGCAGTGACATGCAGGCCTTGGAGCGTGAGGGCCGAGGCGGCGCGGGGGAGGGGAAGGCAGCCGGTGTGCAGATGACAAGGCGTGGACCAAGGGCGGAGCTTCGGAGAGAGGAGACCCCTGGGCCCTGCGGCCAGGCAGGCAGGCCCCTGGGGTGCCGCCCACACCCCCAAATCCCCCAGTCTCCATCCCCCGCCGCAGCCTGCCACCACCTCTCAGCACGTCTCCAGGAGTTCGCGGTGGACCGTGCGGTGCAGGCTCTGGGCCACCAGCGAGCCCGGCGCCCGGCCGCAGGTGACACAGGCTTGGGAAGAGGAAGCGACACGCATGAGGGACGGGGCAAGGCCGGGAAGATGGCCCCACCGCGAACAGCCGGGAACGTCGGGGCAGCCGGCTCCCGAGAGGAGGGTTCCCGGGGACACGGTGGGGAGGGGGGACAGCGGTGTAAATGCAGATGCACAGGTAAGCAATCTAAGCGTAATAATCGTATATAAACAGGCACATAAATCTAAGCAAATATAACACTTTACATAGATCTGTATAAATAAATAAAAATATAAACAAGCGAATGAATGAATAAATACACAGATAACTAACCAACTAACCAACTAACGAACCTGCCAGCTAACCAACCAACCAACCAGCTAACCAACCAGCTAACCAACCAACGAGCTAACCAACCAACCAGCTAACCAACCAACCAACTAACCAACCAGCTAACCAACCAACGAGCTAACCAACCAACCAGCTAACCAACCAACCAACTAACCAACCAGCTAACCAACCAACCAGCTAACCAAACAACTAACTAAGGCAGGGCGCGAAAAGCTGAGGCGGGTCTCAAACGCTTTCCCAGTCAAAGGTGAGCTGGGGACAGATCATGACGCCACCACCATGGACGCCCGAGAATGTGAAGTCTTGAGGACGAGTGTGGCACGGGGCCCGGGCGGGCACGAGTGGGCACGAGCTGGGTCCGGACCACACGACGGCCTGGGCCTGGCCACCGCCTCACGGCGCATCCCTCCGATGCTCACCTGGGCCAGACCCCACGCCCAGCTCATGCATGGGGGGAGACAGGGGGAGGGGCTTCCAAAGGGCGGCTGGTACCTACTGCCTACAGCTGCCTGCGCCACGCTCCCCCCCCACCCAGCGCTCACAGCCCGTGGCTGGCGGTGTGGAGTCCTGCAGAGACGGCAGCTCCAAGCCCCGCAGCTGAGACACTCAAGTCCCCTGGACACCGCCACCTCGCGCTGCAAGAGCCGGGCCAGCCTTCCGAGACAGACGTGGGGGCTAGCCCTGCAGGGGAAACCTCCCGGCCTCCCTCCCCCAATCTGGCCGCAGGGGTCAGTGACTCCGGCTGCCCGGAGCTGCCCAGCTGGAGGCCAGTGCAGCCCCTGAGGACGCGGCCATGGAGCATCTGTCCCGCCCCTGCCTGGTCCTAGCTGAGCTGCTGAGCTCGCAGGCGCCAACGTCTCCTTTCACGCCGGTGGCTGCAAACTGCGGCTAAAGACAGGACTGGTGGCGGCCGCCCAGGCCACATCCTTCGGCCACCTCGGCCCAGCCTGGCTCCCGGACGCCCAGCGGGCACATTCCCGAGAGCCCAGAGTCTGCCAGCCTGGCCTCCCATGACCCCGGCTGGCGCTCTCGGCCTCCGATCTTATTTTCATTTTTAAACTTATCTTTAAACGCATTATTATCTTTAAGCTTCCATAATGAGACACCCCCCCCCCCCCCGCCAGGGTCCTACGTCTCCAACCGGAAATGTCCGGGGCAGCCCAGCTCATGTGGTGTCCCCATGTGTTCAAATTGTTAGAGGCACCACACCCCCGGGTGTCATTGTCTCCTGTTTAAGACAACAGATTTCAAGGAAGGTCTGCTAAGATGTGAGAATGACCTTAGTTGGAATTTCCCTTCAGGGGGGTGCAGGAGGGAGGAAGAAGTGAAACAGCTTTTTGTGTGTGTGGTGTAATGATTGAGGAGCTGTTCCTGGGAAGGCGGGAAAACAGAATATAAAAAGAGGTTTAAAACAAAGAGAAAAAAGGGACAGAGAGGAAAAGAGAAAGATGGAGATGGAGATTCAGGTTTGGTTTCAGCCATTTTGGAAGATGGAGATGTGAACCATGTGAGCTTGGCCATGTGGCCAAGGCCTGGGGCCTGCAGCCTCTGGCTGGCCCGGGCTGGCCGCATGTGTGCTAAAGGCAGCTAAGAAGTTTGCAGATTTGAACTCCGTGTTGGAGTTTGTTTTGCTGAGTTTGACTTGTGTCTGGAAGAGGCCGTGTGAAAGTCAGGCCTGAGAAGAAAGTGAACTTGGCTGGGTCCGAAACAGTTAAGTTTCCTTTACTCCTATACGACAAGGAGATGACCGCATGGAAGAGCTGAAACATGCTAAAGGAGCGCACCAAAGAAAGATGTCTTCAAACACGTGGAGAGGAACTCTGTCTGGCTGACATTGGTGAGATGATCAGGACTGAGAGACTGAGGATTTGGGGGCAATCTGGGAAAGGACTTTGGACAATGCTGAGAAAGATTTTGGACAACGTTAACGTCATCAGAGTTTTACTTACATGTTTCTTTTGCAGTAATTAGGAAATCACTTTGTTAGAAACAAATTAGTCTGCACTGATAGTCTTGCTTTGACTTGGAACGTTGGTTGAGGAGGCTGGGGATGGTGGAAAGAACCCAGGAGTTTAAAAGACGGTAAGTTGAGGCAAACTAGTCTAAAGTTTAAACTGTGTTTTTAAGGTTTGTTTTTTTGTTTTTGTTTTTTTTTTAGGTCTGAAAGAGGGAAAGAAAGCAGAGAGCAGCTGGTTAGCTTTTGCATATCAACAGCAAAGGTAAACAGTAAAAATGCTAATGAACACTGTGTAACCTGCTTAAGAGACCAGGCAGAGAGAGCTGTGCTAAAGTTAAGGCAAAAAGGTTTTTTTTGCGTCCTGTTTCAAAATGACCTTGACCTACACAGTGACAACCAGCAGGACCTGCCTTCTTGGCTATGGCAGCAACCCAGGCCATTCTCCGTGTCTCAGAGACACCACCAGCAGGCCAATGCCGCTGGCGAGTCCTTCAGGGAAAGGCCGTCACCCTGTTCTCGGCAGCCACCATCCTCGGTACGTGCGTGTGTGCATTTCATGCGAATGGGAGCAGGTCCAGCGGAAGGCCTGATTTCTGTAAGAGGAAGATGAGCTTCCCTCGGGTCACAGATAGTATAAAGGAAAGAGCTTTAACATGGATCCAGCATTTTGCAGGTCCTAGGCAAAGTTCTTTAGACTCTCGCCCACCTACTCGTCACACCACCTGGGAATACTGTCACCCCGTTTATAGCCGAGAAGGCTGAAGTGCAGCAACAGCTGTTAAGATGCAACTTGAACCCCAATACTCTGGTAGCCACGACCTCCTCCCCTGAACCCCGGCTCCCACCCGAGCTTGCAGTGAGCGTGGCCTATTCCACCTGCGGGTGGTGGAAGCCTGGGACTGGTGTGATCACACAAGCATCAGGCCTTATTTGGGCCACCTTCAGGTCAGGGAGGAGGTCGGTTCTCTGGGTCTCAGACACGGCACATCCTGGAAGCTCATGGGCAAAGGCGCACCAAGACTGCAGTCCCTCCATGCCTCCTATCCCACCTGCCCCGAGAAGGGCGTGGCCATCTTCTCTGGCCCGCTGCATCTTGAGCCAACGATCACAAGGCCCCAGCCACGGGCTGGTTTCTCCACACGCCTGGCCAGGCGCACCAGCACGGACATCAAGGACCTCGCTGGCCCTCGGCCGCCCAGCTCAGGAGACCACCCTTGTGGGAGGAGCGCAGGGTGGCCTCCATGGAGAGGGGGCAGATGCCCGCTGCCCATCCCCACAGGCCCATGGCTGGTGCCGGCTCTGCAGCCCTTGGGAGAGGCGGAGCAGGACCCATGGGGAGGCTGCTGGGGGAGGGACGCAGGGGCTGAGTTCGCTGTGGAGCATGGGAGGGCGCCCTCGGCTGCGTGGGCAGGTGGACTGTCAGGACACTCCACTGCCATCGTGGGGGCGAGCGCGGGAAATTAAGCGGCCACTTCAGAACCAGAAGCTGCTTCTGTGGGTCAGGAGAGGGCGAGCCACTCAGCAGAGTGCTCCTGCCCCCACTCTGGGCCAGGTTGCCCTCCCCCCACCCCCCGCCTGTGCCTGGCTGTCTCTGGTGCCAAGCTGTTTCCCCCTGCCAGACTGCAAGAGACATCGCCAGGGCCGGCCAGCGAGCCCAGCACGTCCCAGCACCTCCAGGAGAACCAAACCAGCCGAAGGACCAGAGAGGACAGAGGCAATTCCAGCCACAGAGATGGAAGCCTGCCCCGAGCAGGGCTGGGGGGAGGGGCCGGAGGGGGCTATCTCCACACAGGGAATGAATATGCCACAGGAGCTGTCTGGGGCTCATCTCCTTCAACAACTCCTTCAACATCTCCTTCAACAAGACCAGACAGAACGATGCTCTTCCATGTACGAGCATCACCCCAACTCCCCGCGCCCACCCCCCCCCAGAAACTCAGGAATAGAGGAAGTCTCAGATAAAGGACAGAGTAGAACAACTGGAAACACACAGTGAGAGGAGGGACTTAAGCGTAAAGCCATCAATAATCATTAGAGGAAGAAAGGGAAGGGGTTCTAATAAGATAAGGCAAAATGAATTTCAGAGCACAGAATAACCCTAGGGATAAAAAGACCATTTCAGCCGGGCACGGTGGCTCGTGCCTGTGAGCTTCAGCCTATGAAGCGGCCGTGGCTAGGGATCGTGGTTCAAGTCCCGCCTGGGGCCCGTAGCGAGACCTAAAAATAGCTGGGCGTGGTGGCACACATCCCAGCTACCTGGGACGCTGAGGCTGGGGATGGCTTGAGTCTGTGGTACCCCGGGCAACGAGAGCCTGCGGTTCCACGGGCAAAAATAGCGAGACCTAGTCTCAAAAAAAAAGACCATTTCATAAGGACAGATGATCAGTATTTTCAAAACGACACAACAGCCCTACACGCCTATGCAAAAGACACCAACAGAGTCCCCAGGATAGATGAAGCAGCTAAAACCCAGCAAGCTTCTACCATACACCTGCAATGCTATCAGTCAGTCTGACTGAACTAGCATCTATAGACGTCTTTACCGGACAACGGTGTCGCACACGCAGATGAACATCCCTCCGTATGTACCACGTTTTGGGCCACAGATCCATAAACCAAGCATGGAGAAATTTTAGAGAACTGAAGCTTCAAGAATCAATAACACAGGTCTCAGAAAAGCACTCTCCAAATATTTGAGGATATTATCATGCTTCTAAGTAACCCATGGGTCAAAGGAGAAATCAAGAGCTATTAAACATTGTTTGAATAAAATCTGAATGACAACACAACCCATTCCACATTTGTAGAGTGCCTGAGAAGAACTCAGAGGCAATTTGCAGCATAAATGCCTGTGGCAGACAAAGAAAGAAGATCCAAGTCAATGATCTTAGATTCCACAAGAAGAAGCTAAAATAAACAAGAAAATTATCCTGAATACAGTTGAGAAGAAGGGCTACCAACAATAAAGATCAGACTGAAATCCATGCTATGGAAAACAAAAGCAATACATAAATTCTAACAGACCAAAAATTGATCAATAAAGCTGATAAATGTCTAGTAAGACTAGTCAGGGCAGGGAAAAAAAAAAAAAGACACAATTTGCCACTTTTGAAATGGCCAAGGTAAAACGATGATGTCTACAGATATTAGACTTATAATGGAGGAATGTTAATTTTTTATTTTTTAATTTTTTTTGCCAATAAACTGACATTTTGGATGAAAGGTACCAGTTACCGCAAGCTCACTTACAAAACAGAAGCCCCGAATGGGCTTATAACTATTAAAGGAATCACATTTGTGGGGGAGATTCTCACAATACAACCTACAGGCCAGATGGCTTCACTGGTAAATTTTACCAAGTATTAAAGACAGAATTATTACCAATTCTACACAGATTCAGAAAACTGAGGAGGAGGGGAGATCATTTCCCACTCATTCTGTGGAATCAGCTTTATCCTGGCATCAAATTTTTAAAAGGCATTACAGGAAAAGAAGCCTGCAGATCAATATGTTTCATGAATACAGATGCAAACATTCTAAACAAAATTTTAGGAAATAAAATCTTGTCATTTGTAAAAAGCACCAGCTAGCAGAACCAGGAAGATAGACCCTGCAACATAAGGCTGGTTTGGTTTCTGAAAACCAATCAATGTGATTAGATACCATAAACACACTAAAGAAAAAACCATCATCTCGATAGGTGCACAAAGCTCAATTAACAAAACCAACATCCATTCCTAAGAAAAATTGTCAGAAAACATGAAACGGAAATTTGGGATTCTGTAGTAAATGATATTTAGCATAAAAACAAATACACAAATCAATGGAACAGAAGAGAGCGCACAAGAAATCCTTGTTCACTGCGGAGGGAAACGTTAATGGGTCTACAGTGACTGTGGAGACAGCATGGCAGTGCCTCAAAAAGTTAAAACCACCACAATTAGCAGGTGACGCAGCCATCCCACGTATGGGTCTACATCTGAGGAGACTGAAAACACTACCTGCACCCCCCTCATTCAATACAGCAGTGGCAGCAAAGGATGAAAACAACCTAAGTGAAAATCAATAGACAGATGCATAAAAAACCATGAGCTAGATATGGAGTGGAATATTACTAGGTCACAAAGAGAAAGGAGATCTTGCCATCAGTCACAGGCTGGATGGGATGTGAGAGGACTGTGCTCAGTGGAGTCAATCAGAAGGTGAAACACAGATATTATATAGCACGAATATGTGGAATCTTAAAAAAAAAAAAAATTGAAGCCATAGCTAAAAGGACCATCTTGGCAACTGCTGGGGGAAAATGCTGGGCAACTATGTTCAAAAGGAATAAACGCCCAGTCATAAAACAAGACATTTCTAGAGGTCTTGTATATTAGCAGGTTGCTAAGGGACTAGATCATAAAAGTTCTCATCACAGGAAAAAATGTGTAACTCTGGTTGGTGCTAGGTCTAGGTACTAACGGATTTATTACGGAGACCATTTTCCAATTTGATATGCCCATACATGCATGTAGATGCACATCAGATCATTGTGTTATACATATAATAAAGTGTTCTATGTCCATCTCATAGCAATAAGGAAGGCAACTCTACCTGAATTGATCAGTAGATTCTAGGCACCAGCTAACAAAGTCCACTGGGTGATTTTGTCAAAATTGTCAAGCTGCTAATAAAATCCATGAGAACATGGTCAGTACTCGGAATAGGCAAAAGCACCTTACAGGGAAAAGTGAGATAGTCTTTACTAGCTCACACACGTTTGTTTTAAAGCTACAGTAACTGAGAGTATGATGGTGGCCTTAAGATAAACCGTGTACCGAGGAAGCAGAATCTAACCTGACTTGCAGACACTGTGCATAGAGATTTTGACAATGTTAAGTCAATGCAGAAAATGAAGTGTTTTCAGCAACAGTTCTGGAAAAGTAGGTTTTACCTATGGAAAATAACATAATTTAATCCAGCCTCACATTAGATAAAAAATCACTCAAAATAATTGCAACCTAATTGTAAATCATAAAACTGTGACACACATAGACCAAAACACAGGAGAAAATCTTGGAAGTTGAATTAGGCAAATATTTCTTTTCTACCCCGCCAAAGCATCATTAAGGGCTGTAAAACCCAAATGCATCTATTGCTTGAAAGACACTGGTAAGAGCATGAAAGGGTAAGCACCGCCTGAGAAAACAATATTTGCAAAACCTCTATCTGATAAAGGGCTTGTCTCTGGATTATAGAAAATATCTTCAAAACTCAATATGAAAACAAAAGATTTAAGACATGGACAACTGGACACTATTTTATCAAGAAAATAGAAGAACGGGCAGGAGAAACGAACGTAAAGAGATACAATCCTTAGTCAACAGGGCAATGCGGATAAAACCCCCAAGATGATAAAACTAATCACACACCAGGTTGGCCAAAATTGAAAAGACCGACTGGACCGAGTTTGGTGGGAACACAGACGAAAGGGGACTTTCAGACACTGCTGGCAGACGCGTGACAAGGCAGAGCCACCTTGGAAAAGAGTTTGACAATTTCTCTAAAAAGTTCAGCAGCTTCCTACCCACTCCTAGGCATCTACCCAACAGAAATGAAAGTATACACCCACGCAAAGACTCATACATAAATAATTCATAGCAGATTTTGTTTCAATAGCTGAGAAACCTGGAAATAACCCAAATTCCCATCAACAAGTGAATGGAAAAGCAAATATTGTACCTCCACATAATGAAATACTACTGAGCGGTTTAAAGGAATAAGCTGCCGGTAAATGCAAAACTGTGGCTAAAACTCAAAAGAAGTCTTCTCAGTGAAATAAATCAAGCAAACACTCACTGCATGAGTTCTTTCTTGGGACACTGCAGGAAACACAAAAGAAACGATGGTGACCAAAAACTGCATGAGGAAACTTGTGGGCACAGGGTGTTACGGTGAGGGCTTTCACAGATTTCCACATAAATCAAATTTTATCTTATTGTGAATTTCAATGATGTCCGTTTATGTCATGACACTGATAGCTCAAAACGACATTCCTTTCTCAAGGCCTCTTAAATGCGGTTTCTTTTCCTCCTCACAGTCTCGCTGGGAGTCACTGTGAAAGTATCACCAACTTACAAAAACAAAGTCCACACCTGTTGGGAAGGGGAAGGTAGGAAGAGGTTCTCAGAGGAAGCTGAACGTATACTGTATGTAAAGCATCCGATGGAACAGGTACAAAATGAAAGGGGTTAAGTCTCAGGCTGTGGCCTTAAAAGCACAACTTCTACACGGTGGACTTCCACCTCGGACAGGTAGACAGTCAAACACAAAACAAGAGACAGTTCTCTGAGGAGACACTGTCCTGATCACAGAGACACTTGTCCAGATACGCTATGACACCCCTGCAAGGCTGCGGGCCTGAAGAATGGCCATGCCTGGCTGGTCACTATTTCCACTCAGGGCCGTGAGCAGTAGCAGCTATTTGATCCACCCTGAGAGGTGCGGTGATTTTCTGACACCGCGGTTCCATGGGTGTCTACCTGAAGCATGGGAAAACGAGTGAGTCCAGGCACAGAACCGTCATGCAGTATTCTGACTGCAGAATGTCTCTTGCAGTAGAAGGTGCGCCCGTGTCTACATCTGTTCAAAATCATTCCGATAATAAAATGGCACCACGTGATGAGTGCTTCCAGCCAGCAGCCTGTCTGCTCGGCGCTTAGTTCTCAGAGTCTCTCAAAGACCTCCTGACTGCGGCGGAAGCAGGAACTGACTTTGAATTGCCCTTTTCCATGGAACTGACTTTGAATTGCCCTTTTCTGTTCAAAGAGGGCTACCTTCCCGCTGGTTATCTTCAGTGAACGGATGCAAATAAACGTGTTTTCAGCCTGAAGTCGCGGATTTAATTTAGCCAGGGAAGGGGGAGAATGAGAAAGGCCGCCGTCTTGTTATCACTTCTGGAGTTCTTAGGGCCATTTTAAGTCTCACGCCGGAGCAGGGGGCCCTGCCCACCGGCTGAGCCGCACAGCTGAGAGTCTGGGGTCTCCATGTGGGAGGAGAGGTGAGTCCCTTCACCCTGAGCCTGCTGTGCAAACCTGGGCCCCCCCCCCACGGCCGGAGGCCTCTCACATTCAGCTACGAGGAGCCTCCGGGGTCTTCCAGGAAGGTGCCCCCAGAGAGGAGGCGTCTGGGCAAGGCGGGGGTGGGGGTGGGGTGGAGAGAGTGGACAGAGGTGTTGGAGCAACACCCAGGCCCAGGTGGACATCAGCACATGCTCGACGTTCACGTGGCTGGAAGCAGTTTTTGCATGCAGCCAGCTCAGTGCACTCCCTGCTACCGTGGTCAGGAAATGGGGGGGGATGTCCAGAGGAACCCTGGCAGGGAGAGGGTTCAGGGAGAACCTGCCAGCCTGGCCTGGGGACTTCTCACAGCTCTGCAAAAGGCGAGGAAAGGCGGCCCGGACAACCACGCATGGGGCTGCTAGCATAGCCTGTCCAGCGCTGCCACCCCCAGCAGCAGCTGCGAGAAAGGGGTCGGCATTCCTTGCCCAGCCAATCATCGGGGGCTGCTGGGCCGAGCTCCGCAGGTGAGGGAAGAACCCGGCATCGTGGGACGTTCTCGTCGAGGGCGGCAGCCCGACGCTGGAAGAGAACACGACCGCATCTTGACTGGTGCTGCTGCTTCCTCTTAGAGAAGGGGAGCTGGGAAAGCGCCTTCGTGGGAGCCATCACGCCTTTCTCCTTAAACATGCCAACAAGCAAACTCAAAAAGGACGATGTGCGGTCTCCACGTCCGTCCAACATCCCACCTTCCGCCCTCTGCTCGTTCGCCAAGTTCTGTCTTCACAGTGGACCTGTTCGAGTTTGATGACCATCGTGTCTCGAAAAGGGGATACCTTTCTGACCAAGCTCCGTGGAGAGTCCGCCCTGCGTGCCCGGCTGTGCACGGGAATGGCGTGTAAGCGTGTGCGTGTGACCGGGCAGCAGGGAACCCGCATCCGCATGCCAATCACACACCGACTGTCACCGTTAAACACTTAGCTCAGAGACCCGGAGACACCCCCGCCTGTCGACGTGGTTCTATACCCCCTGGGCGGCACACACAGCAGACAAACACCAGGATGGTGACAGGATAGTCCTGAGGGGTTCGAATCCCGGTCATCCCCTCCGGCCAGGCGGGGGCTGGGAGCTGCCAGCGCTACATTCCGTGCACAGTCATCGACCCGGGCACTTTCGGCCACAGAACGGGAATCAGCTCCACCCCGCTCGCCACGGCAGAGCTGACTTCCACTTTCTCGTGACACCAGAGGCTGGGGCTGTGCGAATGTGGAGCGGTGGGGCTTCCCATGCGGCCACTGGTGCCTCGGGCAGAACATGCCACGGGAGCAGAGACGCTTGTTAAAAAAGCGCGGATTAGCTGTCGACCTTGCTGGTGAGGGGGATGCAGGGGCCGGCCGGGACCCCCGGACCTGACCGGTGCATGGGCAAGACTGGATCCATCCTTGATGCAGGAATAGTGTGTGTGGGGGGGGTTGACACCCTTGCTGCTTCACCCTCGCTCCACTTAGCTCACAGGAGGACTGATAGCCTGAACGTGCAGACAGCGACACAGAGCGGATGAGGGGCCAGAAAGGAGCCTGCGTGTGCACGTGTGTGGGAACAGAACAAGGATCACTCAGAAAGACAGGAGATGCTGGCATGGAGAAACAGCTGTGGGAAAGACCTATCAGACCTGCATCTATGGCTTCACTGGAAGCTGATGAATCAAAACCCCATGTGGAACTTGCCACCCGAGGAAACACGGGTCCCCCCCCACCCCCAGGCCTTAGGACACGAGGCCTGCAGAGTCAGGGCATTGGCTCCACAGCAAATCTGCAAACGGATGGACAGGAGATGACCTGCAAGGCCCATCAGTGGACGCCTGCCCTCATCGAGAAACCTCACTGACAAGGGCTGGGGGAAAGAAGCCCCAAGGTCAGAGGTCAGAGAAATGAGGTGCAGAGATAGCAGAATGGCAAGGAGATCGTCCTGGAGCCGGCAACTAGAAGACACCGATTGACCCCTAATGAGCACGGACTGGCTGCTCAACACAAAGCCAAGGACTACAAACCATCCAGCACAATGTGCGTGGCCTGGAACACAGTCCCTCACCCGACAGATGGACATGGCCACAGGGAAAGAGACCGAAGGACCGACGAACCCCACACAAACCAAAAAAGAACAACGAGAGTGGAGACTGAGTGAACACAGGGGGTGGGGGTGAGGAGGGAGGGCACTCACCACCCGTTTACCTTCTTTGCTTATGTAAGAATTTATGAGAATTTAGGGGGAAAAATGCACAGATTAGCTTAACCTGTGCTCCTCTCTGCTCCTTCCCGCGGCTTAAAAAAGCCTCTCCCCACGAGGCGCCCCACCCCATGCTTGAGGAATCAGATGTGTTGAGAGACGGGGCGGATCAGTCCTAGCAGGAGGTGGTGGGACCGCCGGCGCTGTCAGACTGCCTGGGTGAGGCTGGGGGGCTCCGGCCAGTCCGAAGCCTCGAAGCCTCTCGGCCAGCGACGGGACCCGGCCCGGGGCCAGCAACAGGACCCTGTATGGGACCGGCGACGGGACCCGGCACAGGGCCTGAGGCTGCTCTGACGATCCAAGCGAGTCTGGCAAATGCAAGGAAGTGAGCGTACACGATCCAGGTGGAGCCGAGTCCCTGCAAAGCACCTGCTTCCTCTGCCCACCGCCTCGCGCCACTGGCTCCCGCTCAGTCTCCCAGGCGCTCTCTCTGGCCTCCGGGCCCGCCGGCTGCCGCCAGCCATGCCCTGCTGGAGCGCGTCACGCGGTGGGCCAGGCCTCCGGTCTGTGCCCAGGGGTGAGCTGACCCACGCACGCTCGGCGGAGGCCGAGGTGGGAAGAAGAAGGGAAACGGGCGGAAGAAATCAAGCCCGCTGAAGACAGGTCGGAGCCGAAGACAGGTCAGCCAGCTTGAGCCGAGTCAAGTACCAGAGGCCCCAGGTCCCTTAAACCCCTCGGCGAAGGGACGGTCACACGCGGTGGAGGGAGGTGGGACCAGGATCCTGGGGTTGGAGCACGTGGGGGGAGGAGATGGGGGTTCATCGTTTGGCAGAAAACACCTGTGGGGCGAGCACCTTCATCTCTCGGGGACGTGTCTCTCCAGCGGGTCCATCCTAGGCAGTCAGGGGGCTGCGTCACAGATAGGGGACTTGCTGAAGGTGGGCAAGACGGGGCGTGCCCTGATCTCAGGTGTAGCTCTTGCCCATTTACGGCACACCCTGCACGTGTTAGTCTCTATCCACCAGAGACGCCCCTTTCATCCCCAGAGCAGGCCCGGGCCACACCCACGCGCTGGCCAAGCACCTGCCCAGTCTCTTCAAAGCTCTGGTCGGGCCGGAGTGCACACGCACATCCCTGTCATGGAAACATGTATCAGCCCCGCCGTCCCTCTCCCCCAGAGCATGAGCCAAGCACCGGGCGTGTCAGAAACCTGCAAACCCTCCTGGAACCGCCGCCCCACCAAATCCAAGCGGGCCCCGACTCGGCCCCTGCACCCTCCCAACCACATCCGACCTGTGCGTGCCTTGCCTTGTCCTCCAGCGTCCCTCTGCACCAGGTCACCCCTCACCTGCTGGGAGCCGGGGACCTCTCCATGGCCGACCCCCACCCCATCTGTTCTCATGGTGGGTCAGAGCTCTCCCAGAGACGGAGCCCTGCAGGTGCTCGTACTTTCTCAAGATCCATCAAGGTCTTGCTATTACAGCTGCTAAGATCAGTGGAACAATCTCTAACCCAGAGCAGGTGCAGACGGACGGCTTGCTTCGGCTTTCCTTGCTAACCTCAGTCCTTTCCAGTATAACTAAATACCAGCAGGGAGGGGGTACCTGCTGCTCTAGCTGTGCGTGGGAAGCTCAGCTTACTGAAGAGGTGGGGAACAGACGCCCGAATTGAGCGTTTCTCGGTGGGCAGACTTCCCCACGGCCGTTCGTTCCTTCAGCAGACACTGACTGGGTGTCTGTTAGGCCCTGGGTGCTCGTCTAGAGGTTTCAAGAGCCTGCGCCCTCGTGAGCGGATGAATAGGCTGCAGTCTGGCTGGGCAGAGTGGGCAGTGGCATCACCCCGGCCTCTGGGTGGGGCCTGCGGGCCCAGTGGTGGACGGGAAGGGCGCACACGGGCTCAAGGATGCCAGACGGGTGTCAAGTTTGCAGCCCAGGAAATGGCTGGCTCCCCCTGCCCCTCCA